>JABSMS010017623.1:0-54669 GCA_018902275.1 Aleiodes sp. PSUC_FEM 10030003
TTGAATATTATTAATTTTAACAATCTTCCCGGCTAACGTAATACTCATTATATTTTAATTAATTATAATTGAACAATTCACTCTCAAACGATTCTTACAGCACTACAATGACCTGCGAACGGACTAAAAACGTTTTGGCAAGTTCAATTATCAATCATTGATAATTTAAAAAAAAATGGCTAATTGGGTACTGCTCGAGACGTTCATGTAGTTCAGATGGTGGCGCTGACCCGCGATTACGATGACATCTACCGGTTACACAATCAATTAGTGAATTTTTTCATTTCGTCCAATCTCTTTTACCTCCCTTTTCCGAATCGGAATCGTCAGATGGAGCAGCCACACAGGCACAACTTGAGGCGACATCTATCTGCAACTAAGTACAAAATCGAAGTGATTTCCCGCGCTTTAGTGCTATTTCTGCGGCTGTCTAAATTGCATGTAATAGCGGAATCTTGAGTTCTTATGGTGATATATTACTCCTCGTAAGTAAACATAAAAGTTACAAATTGATGAGTTACAAAGTAAAAAGTAAATCAATGGAGAAAATTAATAAAAAGATGTAAACCTTTTCTTGGTTCAAAGTCAATCGATTCTTTGTCGATCGATGAAGAATCGATTAAAAATTGATTAAGTTTTCCCGGAACACGATCATTAAATCCGTCAGGGTAAATATACTTGAAAATTTAAAACTTCGAGGTTAATACTTTCAGTAATCCATAAATCTTCTGCATACTTCTCATTGAAATCAGTATGAGGGGCATGTTTAAAAGCTTTGTATCAATCCTCTTCAATTGAAAGAAAATCTCCATTATATTTCAAGACATAAAATGCCCAGAGCATGCGGGTGAAATGTAAAAAAAATGTTAGAGAGTAACATTAATATGATCGGTTGGCTTAGATGCTTCCCTCATGTGTATTCGTAGACGTCGAAACGTGACGGCGGGTGGGAGTTCTCGCGTGAAGAGCTTCAACTCAAAGAGCGAACCGGAGAGTTGTTACGACTCAGTCTGTCCGTGGCCGTCCGTCAAGCCAACTTGATGCCGTTGTAAGTCAGTTGCACATCGTTCCTCATAACTTATCAACTCTATTTACAATTACATTGGTTACTCATATGACGTGCAGTCATTTCCTGATTATTAAATTATTTCATTGGACAAAATTTTTTTGAATCTCTTCGGCAGACGTGAAAAATACTCCGGATGGAATAGTGCTCAGTGTTAGTGTAATTTAACAAAAAAAAGCGCGAAAAATGTGTCATCGATGGCAATTGGCGAAGTTCGCGATAATTGCAACGGGATTATGTTTAATCTCATTGGCGATGGGATTCAACATTGAAACGAGACACTACACGTCTTACAAGAGAGAATCAAGCTCAATGTTTGGTTTTTCTGTTGCTGAGTACCGTGATAGTAGCAGACGTGGGTGGTGAGTGATTGTTTTACGTACGAATGAAAAACTATATAGTAAAATAAAATTAATAATCCAAGATTGATCTTAATCGTTTAAGTCTTGTCGGTCTTTTATACACGATGACATGATGTTGAATGTCATATGTCAGTGGTTATTTGAAACCGGATTTTTAATTTTCGTGTGACACGATATTCGCTGAACTTGGCGGATCTTTCGAGCCACAAGTGAAATTCCATTGACGCATGAGTTCATTCACCGGAATGAACTATTAGTCATTCAATTACTCAAATTTTCCCGAACACATTTATGAGAATAGAATGAGGAAAAACCCGTTATCAAAGTGACAATCAGTCGATTATTCTGAGAAGTAACGAAAACTTTAAAAGCAACATAGCAGAAACAGTCTTTTGGTTGAAATCAACGCAGTCTACTCTTTCTACCGACGCTCGGGCATTAATTCCGAAAATAGACCTGGAACCAAAACGGTTATTTATACAATCGAATATCGTATTTCGCAGAAAATATTATGTTTCATGTGGCTAAGATATGTCCATAGAATCCTGTACGAATTTCGCGTTTTTTTTCTTCATGAAAAAAGTATTCAAAGGCAGTAAGTGAAAATTTTTATGTGTAACAGGTGTGTGCCCCAGTTGTTTTTGTATTTCAGAAGGAAATGAAAAAGGAAATATAAAGTTCCAGTGTATCTGATTAGAATGACATGGAAGAGGACAGAAAAAAGTTAAGACACGTGGGTAAAACCGTTGCAATGTGATATACGTGAGCGTTTGTTACTGCCTTCGATTACCATTTTTTTCCTCTAATCTTTACGATCCATCTTCAGCAAAGCATTTCCACTCGTCTCCTTGGATACTTCATGAATGAAATCAACGGTTATATATTGAAGTGGCATTGCGACACTTGTTCGCATCTCTACCCATGTTCATTTCTTTCTCACTCGCTTCTATTTTGTTTTTTTGATTCGAACACCGAATTGAGATCTGACCTCCTGTCGAGTTGTATCGGTGTGTACAAAATATATATACATGTATGTTCAGTGGGCGTCGGAATGTGTAGGTGGATTCGGACGCAAACGAAGCGAAAGAGACTAAATTCTTTGAAGGCACTTTTTTCCAGATCGATTTTCTCTTTCTTGTGCGTTAAAATGTGATTAAAAAGAAATAAGAGGACTAAATTTATCGATGGCTGACGCGTCTTTTTTATTTGGAATTAGCTGACGCATTTTCTTGTTTGAGATTGTGTGAATCGATCCTCTAAATATAGGTATTATGAGTTCTCAAGTGAAATTGTTGAAAACTGTAATTCAAAATAATTCATCTTATTCAGTTCTTAATAAATAATGATTGGATCGAATATCGAGGTGTGATGTGTCGTCACGAATTCAATCTTTTTCCTTCACGATTCATTCTTCCTCTTATCTTACTGATATCGCTCGTTCATACGAAAAATGATACTCGTGGGCAAATCCCATGTACATTATTTGCGCTTCAGGCTTTCGATAAAAATTCCAAAAATAACCAACTTATTTGAGTCTTCAAAATGAACGCGAATTATTACGTTTTTTTAAGTGAAACTTTTCTTCTCCCGATGCAGCGAATTTTGCATATTGAGAAATGAGAGAATTACGAAACGTGGAACCCACTGGAATTGCGTGACATTAATAGAGTAAGAAAACTACTAGCATAATAACAATTGAAGTAACGATACTTTGCATTCAGTGTATCGGTGAGCGGCGAAAGAGCCGGGAAATGTTTATCACTCCATTCTTCATGAAACAAATTGCCAGTGAATTAAGAATAGTGGGTTTCAATTTTCGTGATGACATATGCTTTTCGTTCAGTAGACTTATTTATTATCTCTGGGTCTTTTTACATGATTAATCAACGAAAGGAATGTCTATGTTGGATATACGTGCCTTCCTTTTCAACATTTGTATTGTCACATTAAAACATTCGCGACTACAGACTTCTTTTTTTTTTATCTGTGGAACAGAATATTGACGAGTTTAATCGCCAATATTAATTCTGTCGATTTTATGCAGCAGTTAAATTTGTAAAAATTGATTTCTTCGAAAATTGTGTTCAAGTTTAAAATTTATCAATTTGGTTATAAATCAGAAATAATTCAATCAAGTTTTAATAATTATCAATTGAAGACCCAAAGAAATCGCTCGTTTTCGCGATGAATAAACGTATTTCCTTTCTATCCCCTTTCGGATTTCCGGTTGGGATGTTTGATTACATTGTCACGTACACATGGTAGATTTGTTCAAGGAAAACGCCGGACCTTTGATGCATATTTTATCAGTGATTTTTTTTCATTCAAGATGTTCATTTTTAATGTTTTTCGTTGATACTGCTAGAATGACTAAAGAGGTGAGATACGATGGGTGGTACCTTGTGAAAAGGATAATGAGGTTCGCGTGAGGCACGTGCCTCAAGACGCGGCAGCCGCCCGTCATTATATCCCCTCGAGAGGAGAATGGCTCAAGGACATCTCATACACATTCAACTCGACTATTTTTATTATCAAAGATTCTGGTATTATGAGATGCACCTGTCATAGGTGCAGGAGGATTGAATAAACGTGGAAATTTGAATACATCAGCAGTAATAAAGCAATATTCAATGGTTACTCAGTTGAATCAATCTAAATCCGTGGAATTTTTGTTTTAAATCATATTTTAGTCGAGTTCAACAAACGTAAGAGAAGAAAATATTAATTACTGTTTGACAAACATTCGTCATCCAATGAGAATTGCAATTTCGTATAAACGTGATACAGAACGATAATCGCACAAAGTAATGATGCTTTGAACATTACATTATATTTAGTGGAAACTCGTTAATTCTCACACAAATATGGCTCATTGCCTAGTGGATAGACGTTTCCGATTCACATGTATGCACCCCACAAAAATTATTTCCGCGAAGGCAATCCCTTTGGATAATGGCCGTCATGAGAATAGTTTCGTTGAGTGATGTCATCGAAGGCAGGACTAAACGAAATTAGAGATCCCCCTTAATTTTTTTCATTGGCTATGTGATGTCTCTCGTGCAAGGAAGCCTGGAATATACAATGCAACACGTGCCACGTATGTCGAGTCGTTCTAGCAACAAATTTTCTCTTCTTCCTCCTTTCTGAAACCATAAAACCATTTTTTTGGGCCCGATGAAGGCTCAAGTACCATAGATCCACCATATGGTGGAAACACTGCAGTGTCCTTCTGGCCTTTGTCAAGAACTCATTGTTGAATGCACATTACACTAGAGGCTTCCAACATATGTTGACCTCAAGCTCTGGGAAAACTTCCTCGACAATTTTCTGTTTATTGTTCAAATACTTCTAAGCCTTGCAGTGCGACAAACGGGACGACATTACGGGAAAGTTTGACTTCCTTTTCCTCTTGTTGGGGTCAACATTCCTAATCTGTGATTTAGATTTTTTTATTCATGTCTCATTTTTGATTAATCTATTGAAAAGGGGAAACATTCACAAATCGAGTACAGTGTTTCACAAAATATTACTTAAGTGAGAAAACATTATTTTTTTTTCTCGAACCTCAAAATTCCGTGGACTTCTCCGACCAATTAGAGAACGTCTTACGCAATTAATCGATGTAATAGATTTAATGGCCGGGTCGACTGTTGAAATCAGGGCACCATGGATCACCAACCGAGACGACTGAGATTTAAGGCAATCTATAAGTATTTACAATCAAACTAAATGTGACGACACTAAGATGATTAACTCATTCTCAACAAATCTTTGACTTCTGTATTTCCTGCGTTTGTCACCAATTATTTACACTGTTGACGGAATTATAGTCAATAGAGATTGATTCTTCAATCATAAAAATAAACTACTTTGAGTGAGATATATTTCGCGCGAAGCTCGAAAAACAGGTTTACATCTCCCTCGAGTGCTCTGAACAAATAGTTGTTGAAGTGAGGGGAGAGCAAACAGGGTATTTACCTGCCCCGCCCGCTGGGTGACACGCTAGTACCAGGGAACCTTTCGCAATATGCCTGGCGCCCACATGGTCAACGGCTGGGTCACACTCAGTGGCCTTTACACACTCTACTGTATGTATTTTTCCAATCCAAATAATTGACAGTCAAATTGTAAATTATTCTTAGTCAAACACATCTTGTTTGCACGTTTAAACTCATTTTTAGAAGCTGAAATAACGTTTAATGTTTCCATGATAACTAAGTCATGTTTATTTTTCGAACACTTTTGGGGATTGTTGGAAAATTATGGAATTTTTTTTTGAATATTCACGTGGAAAGAAGAAAAATGTTTTTGTTTAGTTGATTATTAATATGTTTCGTATTATTAAACAAAAAGTAGAAACCAAAACAATTTGAAAAGTCAAATGATGAGATGAAAAATGGACTTAATGGATTTTTACTGGTGAAAGCTCAGAGGAACGCATGTAACGTCAGACCCTGGTGAAGTCAGCGGGTGTGTTACTGAGGAAGGTGCTCCTTATAAAGTAGCCGCGGTCCCCCCACATATTCGAAGCAATACGCCTCCGTTCGTGCGGGTATACACATGACATCATCGACTCGTGTGTGTCTCGCACACGCTTCGACGTACATATATATGTACGTTCCTTCATTTCTCTTCTCTTTTCTATCCGTATAGTTTGAATCTCATTCAATGCACATTACTACGGACACAACATTAAACGTGTCCCCGAAGATAAACGTGGGTAGAAGTTACATCCTGTGCGTCTAATTTTTAAAATTTCATTTCAATATAATTCCTCACGCGATTTAGTTGTTTTTGATCTTTAATTTGGTAATTTTTAATTTTATGCTCATGAATGCTGCTTTCACGTTATTCGATTAAATTCTTGTTTTATAAGTTTCGTGACGAAAATATTCCAACGGTTTTTGCATTCATATCTTTCGAGTATTTCTTCAGGTATTATTCATTTTTTCTTTTCATTTAATTATGTCATGAAGTTCACGTCGTAAATTGCCCAGCTCAGATAATAAAAACATCTATAATTATTATAAATGCCATTCATATAGACACATTGATTATCTCAGCAATGTAGCGCAAATTAACACTACGCGGTTATTCACAATCACCTCGAAATTGTTGGTGCACGATTGAGAAAAGAGCAATATCGTTTAAGGCTACTAGAGCATTCAGGAGAATTTCCAATACTGAAAGATTTGAGAGTCTGAAAAAAAAATATATAATTCAAAAACTTATTATTCGTTGAACATTCTTTTTTTATCTTATACAATAATATATTCATAAAATAGACGGTAAATGTTGTTGAAATTTCATAGAAAGCCTGAAAAAATATTATTTATTTTCTAATCGATGTTATGTCCCAAGCACCTTTCTCTAAATCTAATCTCAAATATTTTCCATGATTCGATTTTTCAAACTATCCAAGTCAACTCACGAATTCAACATCCGTTTTTATCCTGACGAGAGAATAATGTGTTAGTGCCGTTTACGAATGTTGAACGATACCCCTATATATTACATGGTATATAACACAACGTTGGACATTGGTTTGATTTGAGACCGTGGGCTCTCCAGCAGTGGTAGATCGGATCCAGAGATTGCGTATACACACAACGGGCCAAACGACGGACGTAAGCGCGACATTGGCGCAAAGAAGTGTTGTCACTGTGTTGTACCGTAACTGTCTTTTATATGTGTGTGTGAGTGTTTGTTTGTAAGTTTCGAGAGTCGGGAGCATTGAGCAATTCGCCAAGTACGGTGTCGGTGAAACGATGGAGCCGTCCGATTTTTCCAAATATGGCACTATGAATGCACACAAATGTAACCACCATCGTATGCGTAATAAGTCAATATGCCGCTTCTAGGACGTGAATTAATGTCCTGACTGTACATGTACTTTAATCTACTTGCCACTATTCAATTTTCTCCTTTTTCCTTTGGTGAAAAAGAAAAAATCTCATAAATTTCCGTTGCGAAAGTGTTAAAGTTGTAGAAATAAATGTATTCTCCTTCAATTTTTATTAGGCATTGGGAAAAAATTGAATGATTTTTTATTGAAATACGAAAGGTGAGGTAAAAAAATTCAATGATTCAACTTTATTTCTTACGGTCCCATGAGCAATCCACCAATGACGTTTGTCACCATTTAAGGAACCTGAGCCTATACAAGACTCATGCGATCACTTTCGTGGTGGCATTCGACTCTGATGGGACTTGCTCTCTTCTAAAACCGGCCTGCAAATTGTAACGGTATAAATACAACTCGAGATAATCATTAAAGTCCATAGATCTATGGATTTTTTATGATTTTAGCGTGGGAAAAATAATTATATTCAGATAGTTGGAATTTTGAAACAGTCGTGGCATGATGAGGAAGGAATAACAAAATTTAGAGGGAGAATTCGAACATAACGAAATAACATAAGCCGAGAAAAAAATTCATTCACAGCGAAAAAATTAAGGTGGTACAAAAATGACTAGTGCCCAATTCCCTCCACCAACTTGAGGCGTGAAATTCAATTTTTCCAATTTTTCATCTGAAAATTCAATGAAAAAAATTATCACACCCGTATTCTCATAAAACACTGTCTCCTATAAATGAATTGAGAAAAGAATGTTATCCGATTACCCTATTAGAACTGAAAGTTTCTCTACTTCTTTCCTCCGCCGAATTTAACCGGTTTCACCCAATCGGAATTTATTAAAAATAAAAAAAGATTGGAAGCTATAACTGTTGTGCTCAATGATAAGAATAAAGATATCGACTCGATCAGCTGTACTGATTATCGTTTCTGGATCTATTACCTCGCTAGGTGCAGTGTACAATTTTTCTAACGTTGCGTAAAAGTTATGTCCTTCCTACATCTTTGGAGAGTATTACGTAATGAGCATATGCATAAGGTCGTGTTACTTGAATTATTTGCTGAATGCATGGATTCATCTTCCTCAGAATTTTTTATGACAAAATCCAGTATGTCAAGGTCCATGTTCTTTTTCAACCAATGGATCTCATTTTCCTATAAGTTCCATGAATGAATTCATTGTTGTGAGCAAAGTATTGCGCTGAGGAAAATTTCAGTAGGAAATTTTATTATAGATCTTGATGGTTTTATATTTTAAAGCAATAATATGTTTTTGGTAGAAGTACCTTTCTATTATTACTGTGACTAGGATTTTTTGTTCAAGTACAACGTTCATTCAGTTTTGATATGGCGAAGAATGTTCCAAATATGTTGGATAGAACTTCCTGTCCATCAATACATCAATGAAGAGAATGAAATCGCTCGATTAAAATAGCATCGAGCTCGTTAAAATTGACACATATTATCTGAATAACAAAGTATGCATCGTTTATTATTACATATTGAAAGAATTCGATATTTCATTCTACATATTGATAACGCCCCTTCAATTCTACGGTGACGAGGCTGAATAACATTACAATTTAAATTTTTTATCTCGAGAGATTTTCACAACTCGAAATGCGAAGCGTGTGAGGATAATCCGGCTCGTCTCACCCTTTCAATACTTCAAAGCAATAGAGCCTTCTTTCAAGCACATTCTCACATGACATATATGAAAGAAGCACGTGATCTAGTCTCGCCGTTTCCATTTCCGATATTACATCACCAATGAGGTTGAGTCAAGGAGGGTGCTCCGCTTTTAATGGATAACGGATCTCGTCTTTTCTTTTTTCTTTTGTGCAATGAAAAAGAACCTTTCTTCTTTGTTTCGATATAAACTGTGGAGTGCAGTCATATTGAAATTGTCTTCGTGATAAATCGCACTGTGAATCCAATCATGTTAATAGCATGACCCTACTGAATGTTGGAATGAGGGGAAAGGGGATTGGAAGAGATGAGGAAGGTAGTCATTAGAGAGAAATATTGTTCAGACCGTGAGTCAATAATGATAATGGGCAATTTTGGGACCTCCGGAGTTGTTAAGTTAATTGAAGGTACTTTGGTTCATTACTCGACACCTTGTTGAAATACCATTTCGACTAGTGCGTGACTACTGTAGATGCTTCATTTTTTCAATTATCATTAAATTCTTTGAAATAGACATATCAAATATATTATCTCTGAATCATATTTACTGAAGTGAAAAACTAATCTAATTTTTAAAAATTTAAAGAAGAAGAATGTAGTATTATTTATGAAAATGAAAAATGAATTAAATGATGACAACGATAAATATAATTTCAATATTATCATTGGCAGTGGAATAAATATGATTGACCTTCACTAAAAATAATCCTATAATATTTTTTTAAGACATAATAATGAATATAAACATTATGAATGAGAAAAAATAATGTTTGAGATGAAATTATAATAAATTTGAAGAATAACGTGGGATTCGTTTTTCTTAATGAACTGATGAAGAGGACATATTATAATTATTTGATAAGCTACGCAAATTAGTCTCGTGTAACGTCATGGACGAGAATAGTTTTAATCGCAATCTTGCCATTATCTGGCGAATTATATTGTGTCCTTGTTGCTTATTCGTGACACTGTTTATGAGAAAGTTTTTTCGGTTGCCTGCATGATAACTTTTAATCTGCAGCTATTATTTGAATTTGCTTTTTTCTAATTTCAGGGTTATCGTGGGTGCACCAGAAGCGCAAACGTCACAACCAAGTGTCTATCGAGGCGGATCAGTTTATAGATGTGATGTAGTACTTGATAATAACTGTGTCCCCATTGAGTTCGATCCAAAAGGTAATTACGTAATTGAATTCAATGACCTAAATCTTACAATCATAAAATTTCAGCCCGTCAAAATGTTTGCGTTACATTTGGAAATTGCAATTGAACTGCAATTGATGAGATATTATTTGATGAACATTGAACTGTGATAAATTTTGATTTCTTTGCCCTTTTGGACCTTTGTCAATTCATTGTAATGATTTACATGCAATATTCTTTTGTGATAGTATGTACAATCTTAATTGCCGGGCTGAAATAATTTGCGAATATTATGAAATTAAAAGATGAATTGATCACGCATGCGCGAATCAATTTTATCGCTTCAAGGTATAAAAATATCAAAATTGATTGGAACTGCAATTACCTAATTACGTAAATGCTAAATCTTTCATTTTTGATAACACCAATTAATGGTTCCTATGTTGATCATAATTGAGAATTATAATTCTATCCAAGAGACAGGGGGGTAGTCGGTTCAACAAGTCATGAATGACTGTTAATTGCATTCTTCATTATCAAATTCTTATTGTAACATTGACAAAGGAAATGAATGACAAAAAATATGCTTGGTATCCACATAAATTTATTCATCCAGCTTGTCAGAATTTCTCGCAGAAAATTGGATCGACGACCTACATTACGCTTTATGTTTTTCTCCACTATTTCTGAAGCATCAAAACCATGATCTTAAACAGCGCGAAAACCCACTGGGTGAATGTAGAGCGATTTAATTTTAGTTCGTTTGCACCCTGCCGTTGAGCTTAATGAACTATATGTATACCTAGATCTTATTACTTATGAGATAATATTCAAAATTACACTATGGTTACACTGGTCCATTTCAATAACTAGTGTATTCCTCATTGATAGTATTTTATTCAATATAGTGAGATTGCTCTCCAACTTTCGGTAAAAAAAATGGATAGTAAATTCATCCGACCGATAATTGAAGTAAGAAATATTTTTTTCATACATTGAAGACACAGAGTAATTCCTAGTAAATCAATTTTTTCATTGGAACAGTTCAAACAGCCTCCGACAATTTATAGTAATTTGCAGAATTGAATCGTTGACATCTAATAGCAGTTAAAATATTCCTGTAACATTCCCATTATGTATGTCGACGAAAATTCCATTCTTTTTTCTTAAAATTCTGATGAAAATGTGTATTTTTCACTGGAATGAAAGTCGGCATTACAGTGCGTATCAATACGAAGATCTCTATTACGTTCAATTAGTCGTTATCTATTTGCCTCTTGTTCGCCTCGCTTGAACATATTGTTACCATCCCGTAATTAGCTAGTGGCATGCGTGATCTCAACATGGAGCTTCAGGACGATGTCCAATTAGAATCGAATTGCGGTTGTGCGGGCCGCCGACCACTAACATCCATTGTACAATATGTATGTGTATATCTTCAGGATGCTGTCAAGGAAGAAAATATTTGAAAATTCGTTATTTACACTTCTCAGATAAAACATATAAGGAAATCATTCCAAGATCATCATAAAAGTATTATAAATTTCACTAGGATGTGCCTTGTTTGAAAGTTCCGGGATTTGACACGGAAAATTCAGTCAAAATTTTTCGACAGTGTAGAGATTATCATTATGATATTTTAAAATTTCCGATATTCTGATACGTAAGCAGGTAGACGGTCAAAACCACTTGTTTGGAAATTATTGCATTGTGTTTGAGATATTTATTTCTCGGCTGTAACAGACTTGGTCATTTCCCATGAACTTTCCCTATATTTTTTCGATATGAGTATTACAATTCATTGATTGTGTCGAGAGTAAATATTTTTTTCTACTTCGACTGTTTTTTAGATGCTTGGAAATAAATGGAGATGCGTGATCTAAGTCGTTCACAGAAATAAACTCCGTGGTCGTTTCAGATACTTAAGACTAACATGAAAATTGTATTTTTGGAACCGCTGGTTTTGTTTAGAAAAATATTTCGCTTCCTTATGCTCAAAAATCTATTCAATGATATTCTTCAAATTTTCAGTATCTCTATGATTTCCATCTTCCTAGCAAATGTGGATTCCAATGAATCTTCTAAAGTCTGTAATGTATAGAATAAAACGTTTAATTTCTCCAGTAGTGGTATTCAATAGCTAACTTCTTCTGAATTCATCGTAGTTAAACGTTCTTGTTTTCAAATGCTTCCCATTTGAAAGCGAAATAACTTTGAGTAAAAACCACTAATATACGTAGTATATTCTGAATACAGATGTATTTTTTCTTCACGTCGGAAAAAAATTTATGTATTTTTACGGTATTTGGAAAGAATCAATATTCAGCGTACGTACAGGGAAACAGTGTCCCTTTACCAATACGTCCTTAGAGGTCACTCACACCTTAACTTGTCGCACCCAATGGTGTTCACTTGTTCACTATGCTGTAATACGTGGAATTGGACGAACAAGAAACTGGCACATGCCTAATATAGAGAACCGTAAGGAGTCCTCTCATGAGCAGACGAAACATGATGCTCTTCCTTTGGTTTAAAGCCATTGCGAATAAAAGAAGTGAATCTTAGAATTGCTACAAGCAGCGATTATAGCTCTACTGACTCTTTATTCCGCTTATCTTTTTGTCTTTGTCAAATACTGTGAAGAATGAAATACGATTTACCTTTTCATGGGATGGTGCAGTTGTGAAAGATAACGGATTCGTTCTTGTCATTGTACAGAGTCAAGGAGAAATGTCATGTTGACACCTGTTGAATAACAACAGATTGATTGAGATTCATCATATCGAATCAGTTGATTGAGATCTCTGGAAATTTATCGGAAATATTTCATATTGAGGAATAAATAATATTGTATATTAAAATTCAATTTATCATAGTTTGATACGAAATAGTAATTTTCAAGAATCGATGCATCATTTATATTGAATCGCTATTTTATCCATTCCAAGAAGGAGAAAATTTATACATAATTGCTACTCTAAAAGGGACATTCACATCATACTACGTCCATATAATTAATTAAAATTAATATAAAATGGTCATTAAAAATAGAAAGGGTTTTGTTTGGGGAAAAATAAATTAATTCAGACCTTCAAAGATTGAATGCAATGAGAGACGCTTAGATACCTGAAATCCTCGTGTGGGCGGTGAGACTGTTGTACTTTACCTTGAAGGCTAGTAGATGACGTAAATTGCTTTCCCAGATGAAAATGAACGAGGTGGTTATATTATACAATGGCAAATGGATGTTCGGAATAGTTTAAGGATACGAAGATTTAATATTGCTTCACGGTACCAGGTGCAGTCCCGACTGTACAATGTTTCAGCCGTACGTTTTATTTTATTTACTTTGAGTTTACACCTTGCCTATTGCCTTGATATTATATATCAGGACCAGACGACATATTAGGTTACATTGAGGCACTTGGGGATGGTGCATGAGTCAACAGACTTGTTGGATCGACCTAGCCTCTTGGGAATGGTGCTTTTCACATAAGGAAAGACATGGAGAGTTGTTTCGCTGATTTTTCTGGTTTAGAGTGTACCGTTCATTTACCTGAAACCATCAATTCATTACACAATATGGTATTCGGTATGAAGACAAATAATTCAAAAAAATTTAAAATTATGTGTCAATTTTATTCGATCCCAGGATTATTTTATTTCTCATATTTTGAAATGACAAAAAAATGCAGTTTAGCACGAGAATTAGCAAACTGAAGTCCCCAGGACGAAACGTCATTGTTTCAAAATAAGTCAAACGTACTTCCGGTACGTTCGTCGACCGTCACGGACGAGGGGTCGCCCTATCGGGATGTTGATTAGGCACCCGCATGGCGATTTTTACGGTGAACGTTACGTTACAGTATTTTGCAACATGCCATCCTTCGTGTTCTCTTTCTTACAGACGCACTATTTCTTGACTTCCACCATTATTCTCTGGCAAGTTCCACTATAGAAATTGGGTCTTTCGATTGAAAGGGCAACTGTCGGATAGACTCCCAAAAAATTTAAGCTTATTAATTAGAGTGACATTAATTGTTCATATATTTTATTTTGTTTCAGGTCATAATATGCTACAAATCCCTAATAATCCAGATCCATACATTCAAATAGACAATAAAACGTTGCAATGGTTTGGTGCGACAGTCTCAACGTCATCACGAGAGGGTGGACCGATTCTGGTAAGCAATAACCCAGATGTTATTTATTCAATTTTTCTCTCTGCCTGTATTAAAATCCATTTTAATGAAGCATCGTTACGGGACAAAATGACACTGTTGAATGAAAAATATCGGAGTCCCACAGTATTTAAATATCTCGTTTTCCCATAGTGTAGAGTATATTTCAGCGTGTCAAGAGTCACAAAACTTTTGGGTACACCAAACCTTCGCCTCCTTGAATACTCCCGAGGTAGTTGTATAGAGCAACGTTTCTATTTTGGGCTTGGAAAATAAACCGTCGCAAGTCTCCATTCTGGATAGCGAAGTAGGGTATTTTAAAACTAAAACAAATAGAACAAGACCAATATTGTAACTGGTGCTAAGCAAAGTAATTGCAAAATTAGGGAAAATGATGAAAGAAGTATGCGATACATGTCCCAATGAACCTGTTTTCATCTAGAGTGGAACTACACAAAATAAGAAGTAGCTCAGCACGAAAGTAATCACACAAAAATAATTATTCGAAGTTTATTTATCTGCGAGTGTGGTTATCGATTTTTGTTACGAAATTTGAGGATTTTGAGAATTTTCATTCGCGTCCGAGTCGTGCATCCCACAGGAAAAAATATATATCTTCCAATGGGTCCAAATATATCGTCACCCTAGAGTCAAAAGGGCGTCAGTGTCATTTTTTGAAGATCTACAGAAATAGAATCTCATTTTTTCATAAGAATACTAAATTACGCCCTTTTATTATTCAGCCAGGAAAAATGGCGCTTAAGTCCTTTTAATTCTACAGCAGCGATATATCCAGATTATAGATATGAACTAAATATTCAAATAATACATCTGAATATATTTTTTTCATAGATTTGAAATATAGAAAAGATGTGACGAAAAAAATACTTTCATGTAGTTAGAATTCTCAAATGCACAATTCGTTCAGAGTTGATCAACCTTGTATTGTCTGACAGGAAAGGATGTCCCTTCCATAAATGAAGTGCAACGATTATCTTCATTAGGTTAACGTAAGCAATCGAAGTCGATGAATTGATGACGTCTCGAAAGGTGTTGTCAATTGAAATTTTCCGAAGGACATACAAGTTAAGCAGTCCCGTGAGATGCATCGAAATTATTTTATTCACATTCATTACTTGGAAATATTTGAAAATTGAAAAGAATGAATATGAGGATATTTGTACCTGTTTAAAAATTCGAACGGTTTTCTGGCTTAGAGCCAGCTGATCTCAATCCTAGGTTGAGCACGTAGCTGATTTCTGGCATAATCTAATTGCTTAAAAAAAAATTTGAAAAAATATAGATGGGTAGAGCTTGCTCTGATAAAAGAATGTCCAAACGGAAACTTCGGACAACGAATGTATATTGTTCTATAAAAATTGTTGGTGTCCGGGAAGTCAGGCTTTTTTTACCTTTTTCAGCTTCCTCCAAAGCGACTACGACAGATAAGAGAAAAATTGGTAGGATCTGTTTTCTAGAGGATTGAAATTTGTATAAAAACATGGTCTCCAAGAAAGAAAACAAAAAAAGTCATTTCTGGAGTTCCCAATACATTCAACATAAAACTGGAGATATACTAAACATCTAAAATTATCAGATAATGTGGAAAAGAATGTATTTTGTTAATTCCCGATAAATGGCTGCACGCCAGTTTCCGACAGTATCAAAAACATCCGGCGAAATTATCAGTAAAATGCCTGAATTCTTCCGGTGGCATATTTCACCGTATGTAGTAAGTCCATTAAAATGCAGCTGATGAAAGGCAGTTGTAATCTAAAGCTAGAGATCTCAGTGGTGGGGTCTTTCCGAGACTTCTTTCTCATCCCTCCCCCTCTCCTTCCATTCAAAGTTATACCTTTCTTATTCCGTCTTGCCCCAGCGGTCTCTATGAAGTAGCGCCACAGCAATCCATCATGATATGTGCGTTCTCGCGTACTGATCTATCGTACGGTATATACACATGAGACTAGTTTTGTGGAAGCAAAGAAAAGAAGAAGAATAGAGGGAAAGATGATATGAGGCTGATTACAGTATCTATACTATCCTGCGTATTCACATCACGCACTTTCACGGTGGGATACGCTCCTCCCTGTCTTGAACCTCTCTTCTTTCCCCGTTCCGGTGAGCACGTGGAGAACTCAACGGGTTTCGACTCCCAAGTCTCATCCCTCCTCCGCTTCCATCTCTGCTTTGGTTTTTGTTCACACGCGATGATCAATGGCAGAGATCCTCCGAGGATTCAATCTAAGATTCAAATTTTCAGGGATGCAAGTGCAATAAATTCTCGGAAATTTACTCGAGTATGATATAGAAATAAATGGAAGAATATATTTCCTTCATTTTCAGTATTATTATTGGCGAATACTGAAAACATTTTTTTGGATTTAGATCGCTAAGAATATATGGTTTATGCAATTTTAAATCTAAAGCACGGAATTCCATTTATAAGTTTAAAAATTTGGAGGATTTTAGAGGATTTTTTTCGGCCAATATCACAACGTCACCGCGGAGACATATACGTCTTCGATGTGAATGCATACCACACTTTCTGCAAACAGTGCCGACACTATATATATACCTCTTTTCAACGATTATCTGTAGTGGGCTCGTAAATATCTTCTCACGTCTCCATATGAACGTAGAAGATGTGGTGGGGGCATCTAACGTATGCGGATTTCCCGCTGAGATAAGGGACGAGGTTAACAAATTTTGCACGTAGATTGTTGGAGAATGAAGTAAGATCAAACGAAACAATAACATTTCTCATTAGAACTTGATGAAAACGTGTTGCAAGAAGTTATGGAATAATAGGAGAGCAAATTAAAACGATGATTTTTTCGATATCACGCAAATAAATTTGCGGAATTCATTATTTGAATCCAATGTCTCAACCAAATTTATTATCTGCAGTCAATATTCATGAAATTTGATCCTCCCTCATCGATTGACAATAAACTAAAAGCAATAAAAATGAAGCAAGATAAGACCGTCTCGGCGACCTTTGGCGGCCCATTTGAAAAGATTCCGACGCAGCCCCCGCGTTAAATTCAGAATGGCTGCCTCACATTATTCTTCCAGCTTATTCCAACTTCTCCCTTTTATATCTCTATCTCTATTCTCTAAAGGAATGAATGCAGAACTTCTTTCTCTCTTCATCTCTTAGTGTTCATAATTATTTCATAATTCCAATGCAAATGATTGTGTCGATGAAGGAGAATTGATATAATACGTAAACACAAAAGAATATCCGGAAGGACCAAAAAGTTAGCCATATTTCAAATCACCGAGTGAATTACAAAATTCTTTATTTCTTTATCGCCATTCGAAAGACCTCAATCTATTACAATGAATTGTACAGGTTGCAGGAAAAAAAACATTTTTTTTTTGTAATTTTTTCATTCCCTATTTCAGTTTTCGAGTGATGGCAGTGACGCGAAAATATACATTCACACTGAGAATCGTACTTCGACTATCGATTTTCGCGTGCTTGTATGACATATTCATTGATTGATATCCCTTAAATTAAGAAGTGATTTTTTTTAACCCAAAAATGTAAAGTAATCGAATCTTGCAATTAAATATACCAAGCGATTGGATTTCTCCGTGCTGAACATTTCGAACGATAACCCCTGGCGATAATTTCAAGCGATACTTTTTTAAACTTAATAGTGACCGTAGGGAAGGAGTGTTTTCTATAAAGTATGTTATCTTTCCTTTTTTGCTGCTAGCCAATTCGTCCGTCTTCTTTGTTTTCATTCCTCTTCTCCTTTTTTTTCATTCCCTTTTTCAAACATATACATTTATTTCTTTATTTTATCCTCTTTGCGCGCTGTGTGTCTCGCGCGATCGCCGCAGCATCTTTCGTATTTTGGAGATGCAGCGAACAGATTGCCGACAGATGTTTTACGTTCCCGTCTTCTATGTCTCTTTCCTCCTCCGCAAATCTTAATTTCGCCTCTTTTCTCCTCACCCTCCGTTTTTTTACACATGAAAGTGCATTTAAAATCACATTACTTTTTTGTCGTAAATTGCAAGTTTAAAAAAATTCTATAAAAATATGTTAATAAAATTATTTGAAACGAATCGCCGTGATTTCTCCGACATTGAACGAAGGGGAAAGGAAACGGGAAAAATAAAAACATTTGAAGAACGGCAAACGTGTTTCTCATGCATTGAACACAATCGTGGAAAGAAGGTTTGGATAAAAGAAACGAAATAAAAATGAAAGATAAACACAGAAAAAAATTCAGACGTCTCACGAAGAAAGTAACCACGTTCAACACAGCGGAACGAAGGAACAATCGACCGGTAAAATATGGGCGAGTCCTGACGATAAAACTGGTGGCGGCTTCCGCGCGGTAGGCTGTCGTTGAGCCGAAAAAAAAGAAAAAGAAAAAAATTAGGAGAAAAGAGAGAAAAAAAAGAGAAGAAAAACGCATCGATTAAAAGAGGTACGAACCAACAACTGGAGACAATCGTGACCCCAATGACCCAAGCTGAGAGCAGAGCCTTGTATGAATCCTTTCGCCTTTTAGACTTTTTCATTGCATATATATTCCTTTTTCATCGTATTTATACTTTTCGGCTTAGTCATACGGTGTATCTATCAGCCTCGGTGCCCTTTTTTAGCTCGCTCTGTCTGACCGCATCATATAATCTCCTCCTTCTAAGTGAGAAATTCAATTTGTTGCAAGAAAACAAGCAGAAACTCAACCCTCTACGTAATTTAATATTTAGCTGACATGATTGGTACGATGCTTCTAGATGGAAATGGTCTGCGTAGTTAATTTTAATGTATAGTGAAATAAATGTGGTAACGAATAACTTTGATTAGAAAATAGGAAAATTTTGCCTGATTCAACTTATTATAAATTTGACACAAATGATCACATGGAGTCCCATCTAATACGGAAAATCCGATAGGCGGATAACGTTGTCCAGCATATCCTAGACACTGTTGTTAATGCATTTGTATGCGAAAAAGCGGAATACCCGTCTGGAGAAATCGAAAAATAATTTTTTCCCACATATTTTTATAACCTGATTTACTCCTTTTGATGTAAGAAAAAGCGGCATGAAGAATACGCATTCCATCGTTGTGTTTTGTTGGAGGGACAAATTGCGACGCCCGCTAAACGATTCGTTTTTACCGCACTCTGCGATCCCCGATCCTCGTATTCGACTCGGTGAGCCACTTTGTGGGAATCCACACTTTTATACGGTTCCGTGAGATCCACGAGACACGCATTTCATCCAAAAACTATAAAAACTTCAGAAAGAAATGAGAGTAAGAAAAAATGCGGAGCATCTTTGATTGCTGACAGGCGAATGAAAGGCGAAACTCAACGCTCGATAATGTGATTGATAGGACAGGCTACTTCGACTGGGGCAAGAGGGAGGGTAAAATGAAATCAAATATCCGGATCGAATTATAGTCTCTAATGTGCTCCTGTAGTGAATCGGGTGTATCAACGGTGTGCGCCATCAAGGCGATTATATTGGCTCCCGTTCGCGGTATTATATACCACCTATAAATAATGCCATGAGTCAGTATTAACCACAGCACGAGCTGACTCAACACTCACTGCTTGTTTATATAGTAGTGTTGTATACGATCTAGATATGCAAACATCACTGACACAAATACGGTTTTTTGGGGAAGAGATTTTTCTTCGTCAGTTATACAATGAAAGTCACTGAGACGAATTGGGTAGAAATTTTTTGAAAAAGAACATTTTGGAATTTTCTCCCAAAATTTCTATGCCAAATTATGGAGGGTGCAACAGGACCAAATGTCGCGCATATTTGAACGATTGGAGAATTTATTATTCAGATTTATATAGCATTGAATTTTGAAGCATTCGGAAATTCAACGAATTTTGGCACTTAATTTTTTACAAAAAAATAATCAGGTGCAAACTCGCATTAATTCTCCAAATTCTTATATTCTCCATTTTCGAGCAATATTGGAAACAAATGAATGATGAAGACCGAATTCTCCAATCAATATAGAAAAGTTCGATTAACCTGAACGAGACGTCAGGAAAGGATCAACTTATATATCTACACCCCACATTCCGGTTGAAGGTTCATATCATTCATATAATTTGTTTGGCTATGATAGGTTTAGAGTATCGTGACAAATTGTTGGTTCTCGTTGAGTAGGCTGAATTGTCCAGTGTCCGACCGGATGAGATTTGATAATGACTTCGATATTGCCGAGTCTTATAAACTTCCATTAAATTGATGATCATTATATTATTCTTCAAAGAGTAAAAAAACTGACATTACACTAAATTACCTATTCCTTCAGGATGAATGAGTCAAGTATTCCAACGTCATTTTGTCACTGTAGAAAAAAGTTGAAGCATTTTGAAACATGGAAATTATGAAGTCAATAAAATGTTTTTTGATTGTAACAATTGACCCAATTTATCTGCCGCCCCTTCCTCCTCTAATCGGGCATTAGGCGTCCGTCGACCTCGATGATGACCCCATTCTGGCCGTAACAGAAATAACCTCCTTCAGACGTCTTATATTCAAAATTTACTCTCCGATGATTACAAAGTAAAAAGTCAATGTTGTTCAGTTCAGGAAATTCGGGTGACATTCTGAGTGTTTGAGATTCTTCCATGTGCCTTCATTTTCTAATGAAAATCCCTTTTGGAGCACTTGTGCAGAATTTTCAAGCCAAAGCGAATCTATTTGACTAGTTTTAAGAGAATTGGTGGAATGGGGCGAGAAGGAAGCTACGAAAAAAAGCTCATGATCGTAGTATGTCAGAGTGCTAACATCAATTATAAAATAATTATCTAAAATAAATCAAAGTAGTTACAAACGATCATATCTTGAAAGATTGTCGGCAAAACTCATCAGTAAAACAATTACTGAAATGTTTCATGCCTAAAAAATGGGCTTTTATTGAGTCGTTTCCGCTCAGTGGGTGTAAATATTTTTTCTCTTTCTGTGCTTCCATCATCATCAAAAAGGGAATAATAACCACATCTGCGCAACCTTATTGCAGCTGGCTCCTCTCCATCCGTGTCAAAGTCGACTCCAATCGATTCACCTCTTCGTGAGTGCTCAATAAAAGAAGAACGAAACTTCCATTGCGTTCGGACGCTCTTCATCGATTACCATCACCAGCTGCAATCGATCAGGCATCATCCTCTTCCAATTTCTATTCTTCTCTTTCCCTCCTTCTTTGTTCTTCGACTATTCTCTAACGGTTAGAGTTTAACCCATCCCACTTCGTGGTACACTGCGAGCTTACAAAGTATAAAAACTATTTTCGATCCCCTCCCTCATGTTGAAGTGACCGGGTATTCTCGAGAGTCTAGCGGCCTTTATCCTTGCGATTGAACTAAACTGACGCAATGGAAAAATTACAGTCTGTTTTTTCTATTGACTTTTTCTCGTAGAAGCCAACCGAGCGGCTTTCATTGTGAGGATTGTTTTATTTTTTGGCACTTATCTGTTTTATAACCCTTTTAAGTGCACGACTCGACTCGCTTACGGCCATGCTTTATGCTTTTTTATGACATTTAACGCGCCAAGAGGCACGATAACGTTTTAAATTCTTCATATGATGGTATTTCGATATGACTCTCCATAAATTATTGAGATAAGCTACTACATCATTCAAAGAGACCTTAAAATTCGATTAAATGTACACAATACTGCATTGATAGAGACGTTAAAAGACTCTTCTTTTCTTTTTTCTACATTGAAAGGGTATCGTCTTCCCTGCAGGCGTTTTACCATGACTAAAAGATTCGTCAGTGGGTTCGTTGAAGCTACCAGACAACTTACGTAATGTCATCATCATTCTGCATGAGAGACCATGCATCTCAATCAGGGCATTTATTCTCATTTATGAGAGGGATTTTTCATTAAAATATTACACTCTATCTTATTCTGTTAATGAAAATTAGGGGTCAATGTCTGAAACTTCATATTTTTCAATTATGCAAATATCAAAGTTGACTGAGAGTTCAAATTTGCGAGCATTCCAAGGTGTTAGAGTAATCACCGCTAAGAAGAGCTCCATATAGGCATGGAGTAAATTCCTTAATGTATAAATGATTTTATTCTTTTTGGAAAGATTCTTGTTTGACACTGTCTTTTCTCCAATTATTGAAAGACGGTAATTTCTCATTATTTCTTTTCAGGCTTGTGCACCCAGATACGTCTTCTTCTCAGTTCAAGCGAACCGCGACAACAATGACAACAGCAGGCAACCCGTAGGAAACAGGAGAGATCCTGTCGGGACGTGTTGGGTTACCAATAATCTGCATAATTCAACGGAATTTGCACCATGTCGAACGAGTAAGTAACAGAAAATCGAGTGTCTTTAAATAATTGATACAATGAAAGTAATGAAATATTTGAACGTTAAATTTCAACAGAAAACATCTTTGAATAGTTTTGAAATCAGGTGTGGACTTCTGACCAGACCTTATAGAATGAATTATATCATTGCCTTAGAATCAGAGGGGCGTAAGTGCCATTTTCTATTTTCGATTAACGAAAATATGTGACTTATTGTTCTTTCAGAAAAGTGAATCCTTGTAGGTGTTCGAAAAATGGCACTTACGCCTCTTTGATTCTACGATGACGATATTGTCGTTACAAATATTATATCTTACGATTATAAAGGCATATTAGCCATTGTAATTTGCGTAATTACCTGAAATCCATCAAATTATTCGGAAAGTTAATACTCCAACACTTACGTCACGCTCAGTAAATTATCTTTCAACTGCTCTTAAAATAATTGGTCTACAGACAAATGAGTCATATAAATTGCCAAAAAGAAATCCTTGACATCAAGAGATTCGTGAGTCAAATTCTATAAGCCTAACATACTACTTGGAATTCCGTATATGTAAATTAACGCAAAATTGAAAAAATGCACCAGAAGTCAAAAGATGATATTGGGTTAATTTCGCATGAATTAATTAGTGTCTATGAATACCTCATAAAGAAGCCTGTCTCAGAAAATTCACGAAGTTATTTAAAATAATTATCATATTCTATTCTGGTCACATTCTGAGATTCATTTGAAAATTAGTACACAACACTGAAATAAAAAGTAATTTTTGTCAAGAATATTTTTAATTAGAAATTATCGACGGAAAACTTCTTGGAGTTGCAATTGCTTCAACTCAGATTTAATATTTTTTATCTAATAGTTAATTCAAATTTTCTTGTTTGAATTAAAATTTGCATGAAAATTTTATTTCACCATTTGAGAAATAGGAGATCTGACGTGAATCAATTCCAATTCAAGAAATTTCTTCGTCAATAATTTCTCAGTAAAAATATCCTCGGCAAAAATTTGTTTTTCTCTTAGTGCATATCACAACGAGCAATTCTGAAATTTCGATGTGTAAGGCGGCTGTCTGCAGCTATACAGATATATTTTCTCTTGTTCCATAAGAAAACTGTTGATTAGTTTTCAAGATACTCGATCCGCTGATTCTCCAGGAGAATGCAAATAACGCATGTTGTTTTGATATTGCAGAAAATAATTTGAGTTGGTGAATACATTTCCGAGTAATCATGCTATTATATAGAATGAGACCCAAAGCACGCCTGTACGCGCTGTTAAATTCGCGATCATTTTTAATAGTTTGCATTCAAAGCATTGGAATATCCAAAAGATACACGTTCCAATTATGTCTGGTTTATTTAATTGGATGAAAAATATGTGAATAAATAAATAAACAACGAATTAAATTTCATTGCATATCGCATTGTTTTATATTTCATGTAGCTATCATTAACAGTGGCAAGGAGAAAGAAGGTGGAGACAGTGAGAGCAAGCGAGAGATAGATAGAACATGATAGCTACGCGTGCATTATTTGTTATCTTGCGTTACGCGTCCGATTCCGTTTATCATAATAGGAATAGGGTATGATAATAGAATAATAGATCTTTTCATTTAGAATTTCGGAAAGTTTTGCCCATGTTAAGTCGCCTAAAGTTTTCGGACGCTTTTTCAAAATTAACATACAGGTAACATATTTTATCTCATGTAGATTTCCATTAATTTATTGGATAAATGATTTTTTAAATTTATAATAATATTCTCACTTCAGATAGTGAAAAAAATTATCTAGCGGTAATTTTATGAAATCATTGGTGATCATTAATTTGCTATCCCGAATGTCTAGAATCTTCAATTTCATGACAGTATTGAAGTCATCAAATTGTGGTTGTTTATGAACAGTGCCTCTCAGTTTCACCTCTTAATTCGGAAACCAAAACAGAAAGAAATATTAAGCAGGATCCGTTGAGTGGTTTGGAGTCGACATCTGACTGCCTAAACAGTCGACAAGGGATGGTTTTTCTCATTACCACTTCATACTTAGCGCAACATGTAAACTCAGAAGCCTTTTAAGGACTTTGCCTAGTGATTGTAAGGGGGGAGGGGTATGGTGGAAGGGAAATCTATTGTTTTTCTGCAATGCGCCAACTTGTAATTCTTTTTTCAATTCTTAAGCTCAATAAAATAATTTTATTTGAATTTTTTATCGATTGAATCCTCTTAATTTTAATGTCTACAATTTTCCTCCTTAAGGAGCGATTCGTTCAATATCTTCATATTCTCTAGTCTGAACGCCAGAAAAATTATCGATCCCAACACCCTAATATTTTCAATGCATTCAAAATATTTGAAATTCCTTTTCCCTCAATCATTTCCAAAAGAATTTTTCCATGATAATATCCTTTTCCATTTACTTGGTAATGCTCACTTGTAACCTTTCAAGCATACCTTCTCGTTTTATCTCTCCAGGGTTTATCAAAATTATTTTGTATTGGCCCCTTGGTATCTATAGAGAAGAACACTCCTGAGGGTTGAAGCACTTTAAAACGAATGAGTCAGTATTGCTTTCAAGGAACAAGTCGAATTTTATCGTTTCACTTTAACAGTTTCAGTTCTCACTTGTTTCAATGTGCAAGGATATGATGTTTCACTTTACGCATGGATTACTGCCCTTAAATATTTAAATTTCCGGTTTGAACAGGCTCATATCACCGTTGAAATCACATTGTGAAATTTTACTCAAGTTGAGTCCATAGATCAAAGAAATAATGGCATTTCGTATCAAAAGATTTTCGGAAAATGTAACCGAGAGAAGGGGAAAATTTCACTAACATTTTATGAAATAATTTTATACTGGTTCTAAGATCACATGAATAGAATTTTGAGTGCCAGGCAATTTACTATTCGATTCGAAGTTCTCTTCCGTAAAAATTACATTGACTCAAGTAGTAATTTCCATCGCAAAGGCAATTTTCCTGCGTGCTCATTCGAAAAATATCCGAAAAGTATATTTAGCACCTGTTTTATATAGCCAAGTATCATGATTCATTCCATAAATAAATAACAGAAATTTTCACCATAAAAGAATGTGTCACCCTTTTATCAAATATTCTGATCTCATAATATTTCACGCTTTATGAAGAAAGAAAAAAAAATAAAGAGTAAATAAATTTTCTCATCACGGAAGTGAATTCCAGGGAGTACATGGAAGAAAGCCGGTGAGATCATCTCAACGATTCTCCAGAGACCGAGAAAGATATTGCAATTAAACAATTAACAGAAAGGGACTGAGGGAATTTTAAAGACATCAACTATAAACTGGTTTCTTCTCATTATTACACAGGAATTCAATTTCTTCCATTACAGTTGATTCCACTCTAATAATTTCTTTCTCTTCTCTTAAACTCTTACCCTTTTTATAATGCAAGAACAGACGTGAAGTATCTGAAACTTTTTTTTCGCAATACAAGTGTGTTATATAATCTGCATGGCCTCGGAGAAGTCAAACTTCCAGAAAATTGCGCGACGTCCATTACCATTCGGAAGAGAACAGTTCAGGATATTTTTTAAAAGTTCTTACGACTTCTAAGAATTTTTTTCACTATAAAGGCGGTCTACACCGACACCGGAAATTCACCCTCTTCCTCTACACGTTCCCTCGTCGGAAGTCTTATTTATATTATTTTTACAAACTATATATATCTATGTTTTTTTCACTTCAGGATCAAATAAATAATTCATTTCATTTGAGAAAAAAACCCGGATAATTTCACGAAATTGCCCGGGTTTTCCAGTTTCATTGATTTCGTCAGGAATTATGTGTTGGAAATTTGCGTGGTGTGTCACGTTATGTTTTTTTGTGAGAATATATTTAATTTTTAATGCAATCTCTAATATCTCTATTTTTATTTGAATGAATAATAGATTCGCGTATTTTGAGAATTAAAATTAAATATTAATCAGAGCCTCTTATCTTAGGCCAAATGATTTGATCCTTCCATACTGAAATTTTCTGCAATTCGACTTCATTGCGAATTCCCCGAATTACTTTACCAACTTTACAATACTCTGTGGTATGTGACATGAGTCAAATGGTTGATTCTTATTTAGAGGTTTTGGTCTCATATAGTTCTTATATGGCAATTCGTTTTACTTATTTGCCTTTTAAACTTCGCAGAAGAAAAAAAAGAAAATTCGCAGAAGAGCGTTCGACACTTCTGCATTCAAATATTCATAGGTCCATGTATTTCTACAGTTGATTCATGGATAGTAAAACACCCACGCTTGAACGATCTCCACGGTAGCTAAACTAGGTACAACAGTAGCCTTTATTCATTCAGCGTTTCAAATACGTGTTAGTGATGTTGTATGAGTTTCAAATATCGTTCAAACAATTATCTCGGTTGAAGAAACCATTAAAATTGAATGTTAACGATTCAAAATTTCTAAAAAATATCAGATGAATTTCTCGCAATTTTTATAGGAAACCATATTGACTTGTGGTGCACTGGCTTATAGGCCATTTTTATTTTCATTTTCTTTGCCATTCACTTACGGAAAAGATTGAAACGTTTCTTATAAGAATGGTTCCGATCTTCTATGAAAAAAATGCGCCGAAACGAGAAAAAATTCTAAACCCGAAGTCATGACTATAAATGATTTCACGAAGAATAAGCAATCAAATAATTCTGCGGAATAGAAAAAAATCATATTTCTGAAGTTTTTCTATTCGAATATAGGATTGCTGTGATTGAGCAGGCATCATATATTTTGCAGTTGAATAGCATGAATAGTTATTTGCAGCATAAAAATTCATGTTATTTTTCAATCAGACAATTGTGTTTTTTATGTAACTGAATGCAATGCGTTTTTGATTGATATAATTGTGTGTTGGTTGGGTCATGCAGCATCGTGAATCGTTACTGGGACATCCCTGCTGTGGGTGACACCTAACTTTTAATGTCTTAAGAAAGAAAAAGACGGAGATATACGAAAGACCAGGAGCGAGCACACCGGATATATACTACTGAACACGAATGTCATAACTCACGCTGTATATAACGTCATAAAGGAACATGATACTGACCCTGCATGAGGGCATCACACGCAAACGCATATTAACACGCGTTTATCAATTCGGTTGTACGCATAGCCAGACGTTAATTGCGACGAACCTTTGATGAGACTTTATTAACATACGTTAGTCACTTCAACTAACTTTTATTTGAATATAATGGATGCGATTACTTTATTGAGACATTCATTCATATCGTCATTTGCAAGTAAATTTGTTCTTTCGAAAGGCAATTTCCATGCTAATAATTTTTTTCATCCTAGCTTTTAAATGGACGATATATAAAGATTACATTTTTCGAGTTCTGTTCTAATTTAGTTATTTTTTGTTTTCATTTTAGGAAACTTTGGATATCACCGACAAGGCTCATGTCAAGCTGGCTTGGGTGCAACGGTTTCCAGGGTAAGTTGAGAATAATTTTGCAAATCTCGGACTTAAAAGATAAATTTGTATCTCTCCGAAGAAAAGAAAAGGGAAGACGAGAACACGGAAAAAAGTAAATAAATGAAAAAAAACATCTTCTGAAGAACCTACACACAGTGCGGTGTGTCCCATTGACTTTGAACTCCGTTTCACATGAAGTTTGTCTTCGTGTCGCGATGTAAGCGGTCGAAAGAGTTAAGAGTTGGCCGGAACAACACATACGAAATGGGGGTTGATTCTCACCGTATATGGTCAGGAATGTGTATTCCCACTCTCCCTACACGATGCTTTTACACGCATGCCATTTTTAATTCTTAAATTTTTCAGTTCCGATAAATTTATCGAATATTAGGTACACCATAAATAGCTAGAAGGTCGATTAATGAATTTCTCGATTTTTTTCGGAAAACAGGGTACTTATTTTTTTGCTATCATGATCTTCAATACGAGAAAAGAAATATTGAGGCAAATAATTGAATAAGAATCACCTGCGTGATCGAATTTGACTGGTTTTCATCCTGAAAAAAGACTTTTCTCAAAAATCTACCAGAATGCGCTTCTCGTTGAAATGTATAATTCAGAATTGTTCGTTGGAATATGTTTAATGCATAACGCGAACTAGAGTAACCAATTCAATGTTAATACATGCCCATGCCTTGTTTCCAATACCATAAAAAGGAGTATCTCCAACTCCACCTGGAACCCCGAGACAGGAATTGTTTTAGGCAAATTCGAGTCTACTTAGACTAAAGCCGAGACAAATGCTATTGTCTTTTTTTTAAATTCCCTTCCCCTTATTTACGCAGTCACAAATCTTCGAGAGATTGATTTAACATAAAATCAGTTGACACCCTCGATTTCTCACTGAATCAAAGGTTTGATTTTTTTATTCCTCAACTGTTGGGAGAGACTTTTGTAAAATCCTAAACTATTTAATTCCACATTAAGAATATATATTGCTAGTCCAAATAAAGAGGAATCGAGATCAGATCTCAAAAGGAGAATAAAAATTAGAATAGCATTTTGCCTGGCAACGTAGACAGATCGTGTGTATGCATGCATACACACGACGCAAAACACGAGTCATAAATTTTATGCTGAGAGAAGTAGAAAGCATCTTGAGCATACTGCGTATACATATTTGGATCGCGTTATATTTCAATCTGAGTGTATCCATCCATAGGCCTCCCTGATCGGCGCCAGAACACAGCTCTCGTGTATGGCCTGTGTTCACTTGGGAGGGACCATTGTTTCAGTTGCAAATTTTTATCATGTAAGCACGAGCTGATTTCTCAGTAGGGGGTATATATTCTTCTGCGTTTAATAAAAGTCACGTTGTATGCATATTTGAGAAGAAATTCAATTCATCATGTGAATTATTGAACTATTATGTTAAAGAATTATTCGTCATTTGTGTTTAACATGAACGTTATTTTAATTGGAAGAACATTTTAAACCAAGTTCGGTGTAATCTAATCACTTGGGGTTAACTCTCCTACTGGGAAAGAATATCCAACTTCCAATACACTTCCAGGTGCCCCCCGAACTATCTCTCTTCTCAGCTGCCTCTGATTGTGAGTTCACCACTAGTGTGGTAATTTTGGAACTATTTTTCTCGCCAATTCCGATGCTATTCAATTGTCAGTAAAAAATCGACTTTCTTTCATGATGATTTTAAATATTCTCAGAGACGTTTTCAAGATGTATATGAACTTGACTACAGCTTCTGTCTGATCTGACGATAGAGCCCTCCAAATTTCGAACAGAGAAAAAAGGGATTACCTGAACTTTCAACACTCAATGCTTTCTCCTCATAACAAAGGTACAAATAAAGAAGCATTAGACAAAAATAAACGTCATGCTGACTGCACTGGTGTAGGCGCACGTGTGCATGCGATTCAACGGTAGACGCTGATACTCTTGTCCCGTTTGTGCTGAAAGCGCCGTCTGCTCCCATTGTTTACGGATCGTGCGAGCGTGAAGCGAAACAAAAAAAGAAGCTCAGAGGCAGAAAAAAATTAAGAAAAAATAAGAAAGAGGAACTCTCAAGATGTATTCCCAAATAATATTTTCTGATACAATGATAACGATCATTGAGTAGAGATACACCACTTGGAAGCTCATAATCATTGGAACACTTCAAGATTGTTCGGTATGCGAAAATTATTTTGTCTTCCTCCTCATTCAAAGCTAGGATGTTGAAGAATTACTCTTTGGTAATTCTACTCGTCTCTTTTTTGCCATCAATTTTCATCTATAAGAGTTTATAAGTCGTAAAGGGAAAACAAAGAAAAGACTGCAAACCATGCAGCCATTTAAGGCTTGGACATTTTGTTCTGTCACCGTTGTTCGTGTTCTCTCCTCCTCGTATGAAAGTATCACGGACCACCTACGCGACTTAAGCTCTGCCTCCTTCGCAAAACGTTTTATAAACGACCCCCAGTCGTCTATTTCTTTTGACTTTCTTTCTTTGGAATTCTTCGTTGCTCTTTTCACATATGCTGATAAGTGAATACCCAATGAATCTGAACCCTTGAATTTTTTGTTTTTCTATAGTGACTTGTATTGACTTCTTGTTTTCTGTATAGGATCAACTCGAATATATTGGCTATAATTATTTAGCTTTAAAATAATCTTAGATTCGGACAGCAATTTTTTCTTTTTCTTAATATGTTCAACTTTCTAAGTACTCCAAAAAAAATTCGTTAATCCTTTAGGATGAAATTAAACATAACTCTAAAACTGCGTGTGAACGACTATACTAGAGAGGCATTGAACATCGTTAAACCAAAAAGAATCGTCCACAAGCACCACTTAAGCTTCTTACTGTCTACTTGAAGCACCCCAGTGCAATAAAAAAATATGACGTTTCGATATTGGTGCCACTTAAGGGGCTAAAGGAGAGAAGAAAAAAGAAGAAAAGAACGTTCTTATTACCGACTGTTCATGTGCGCTCTACTCTGTCTATTTGCATCGGAGTATACGTAATATCATTGAAACTCTCACGTTTCATTTCAAACACTTATAAAGCAATGCCTCAGAGGCTGTATTAATCATAAGATAAACTGTTTTTTATCTCTTTCTTTTCTGTATCATGTGTTGTTGAGAGGGTGTAATTAGTTTTGTCATGACTACAAGGTTTTCTGTTTCGTGTTTAAGATTCGATGGGTAAAACGACGATGGTTCAAAAAAATTTGATTTTATCAAATGTAACAGCAAAACATATTCTCAATTTTGCGCGAAAATTCAACTATTCTTTCTCATCATACTTTTTGAGGAATTAAATAAATGAAACAAAATGAACTTACTAAATGGGAGTATTTCTATGAGATTAAATGTCAGAAAAAGGTCAATATATCTTCCTACATTAGTCCTTCATTTTCTAAAAAATCTGGATGGTTCGTATGAATAATTTACACCATTGAACTTCTCTGTCAAATGAAACACATCATTCTTTAATATATTCAATACTATGACTCAATTGTTATACATGGTTTTTTACGCCGTGGGAAGCTGTGAAGGTCATTCCTTTCTATCTGATAGAATGCACTTTTATTATCATAATTAAGCACTGCATGATTCTACTAGCACAAGTTGTTCTAAAAATCTGGTTTTAATATTCAATAGTTGAACGAACTCATTCGTAGATTCGGGGATAACGTCTATATGGAAAATTGAAAGATTTTATCGATTGTGATTTTTAAGGAATCTACACTAGTATCGCAGACGTAATTATCTCTGAAGATTTTGCACCATTTCCTCTGATATCACGAAAACATGAATTTCGCATGCTACTTCTATTTACACGATGATTAAACTAACTGGAAATCCTCGTTAATAGTTTTACATTACATGCATATTTCTTCATTTCATTCCTGTAATGAGAAGAAATAACATTGCCCCTCAGTTTGAAAAATTAATTGTAAATATCACCGTCATTTAGCATTCTGATTTCATGTAGTGTTAGAATATTAATATGGAAACTAGGATGTCAATTACTCCATTCACTTTTCCTATATAAATATTAGAATAATTGCGACCCTCAAGACGAGCTGCAGGAACAACTTTCCGCTTGTTAATTGGTTGCATGGCTTTCATGTTTTCTTAAGAAACTTAAAAAACCCCAGATGAATTCCTCTCAAAAAATAATTAGGACTTATAATGTAAAAAGAATTTAATTGCTTCACATACATTATTCGTGGAAATAATCCAGAAAGATTATCGAGATCTTTCGAGGTACATACCTCAAACGTCGATTATTCATTTTTTGGGGTAATTAATAGCATATTTGATAAGGGTGGACAGTTAATTCAGTCTTCTCTGCATGCAAGATTGCCAAGAACGCAGAAAAGGGTAAATTAACGTTCCTCCCGACTTCTAAATACTGTTTCTCATTATTCTTGCAAGGATGATCGAAAATAACTTCCCTCTAACGAAAAGTTAAGCACGTCATTATATTAGATCTGCCCCTTTTTCACTGTAGATGAATTTTCCGAAAGAAAATTTGACCCATAAGCAATAATCACTTACGTTAAATGGGAAAATGATGAGTTCAACGTTTCTCGTAGTCACCAAACGTCATTCGTGTCACTAAACCTCTGATATACGAGTGAACCCACTCTATCGGATTGTTTTATCCAATTTCATTTCCTGCGACGAGACTTCAATAACACACACATGCTCAATATGTAGCACTCCTTTCAACATCGCATATGTTCACAAGAAATCTTCATTCACTTCCTATGAATCGTGAAAGTCCCCTTATTAGTTTAATCTCAGACACCCATGTAACAAACTCGAGTATGTTACTCGATTACTCTCCATAGAGGATTTCTTGTGTAAACCAAATATGATGATGTAGACGATCTCCACGTATGCGGAAGTACCTCGATGAGTAAGGGCTTGTACTTGAATGATTGAAGCATCTCCAGTAACCTTTGGGTATTCGGTTAAAAATACCAGGTCTATTTCTTCAAGACAGTTGTAGATATATTCGAATCATATTCATTGATATCATCGCCGTAGAATCGAAGGGGCGTAAGTGCCATTTTCTATTTTTTTTGATGAACGAAAATGTGAAACTTATTGTTCTTCCAAAAGAATGAATTCATGAAGGTGTTCGAAAAATGGCACTTACGCCCTTTTGACTCTACGGCGACGATATATTACGAAATAAGTATTTTTGAGGGCAGATTGGTCACACTGTGAACACCGGTCCATGTTTTTTTTATTTCTTTTGCTATAAATCAAAAATACACGCGGAAATCAACGAAGAAAATTAATTTATCATTTTTTATTGCGTCTGAAATTCCAAATCTCATGGACTCGTACGTTCAAATCTCCTCGTGTATCCTTTCGCGTTCCCTGTCGAACAGGATTGCGGAAAACACGCTATAGGGTAACGCGTGGTGAAGCGTGATAATTTTGTTTGGAATAAAAATCAACGTACAGTGCACTTCGTTTAGTTTTCTCAACGATACCACATCTTTCTGTTCTAGGACGGAGAAAGAATATTCATTGGGGCACCTGGGAGTTGGTACTGGCAAGGTAAGAGATCTGATTTTCCAATCTAAATGTAACGAAAATATTTCCTAAGAATTAGAGAATCTAAAAAAAAATGTATATAACGAGGTTCATACAGGATCTGAGTGGTGAATGTAAATGAGACATTGGAAGAAAAAATATTTGATTAAACAATTTCAGGTCAGCTGTACTCGATCGCAAGAAGATTGGATAATTTACCATTCGTGCCGCCCGGCCTCGAGTCCAACTTTGGTGACACGTCAGGTACACCACGAATTCCCAGGAAAACCCTCGTTGATAAAAAAAACCACAAACAAGTATTAGCCTCCAATGTCCCCAAAAATTTAATCAATGATCATCATGCCAAATTAACCCCATGCTACGAATTAGTGTCACCCAGAGAAACTCTTCACTCAATTTAATTGATTATGTATTTCGAAATTCAATTTTAGATGATAAACTATTCGATATTCAAAGATTTTCATTAACGAGAAAATATATTCTTCTGGATAACTTTTCTCTATTCGGATTATATTGTTTTCTATTCGGATAAAATTATTTTATTGAAAGGGAATCCCTAGATTCGAATAAAATTCGTTACTATCTCAAATCACATGTTGAAAATCGGTAAAATATATGGAAAACTTCAAGTTATCGCCACCACATGTTCATTGGAGATAGTGTTGTTTCTCTGGGTGCATTGGATTAAATTAACTACACGGAAGTTATTAAGAGATCGATGAAACACACGAGATTCTCTAAGATGATCCTTCTTACAGAAATGATGTGTTGTACTTGACCTTTACCCGATAATCCGTATATTTTTATTTTTATCCCCTTTACACTTGCTTGGCAGTGCTATGCTAATTATTAATACATTCATTGAGTTAATTAGATGAATAATGCAGAGGTTTACTTCTGGCTTTTGATTAAAAATACAGTTTTCACCGTCGTGATTAACCTCCCTCTAATAAACATAATCAAGCCTACCTTATGAATGGAAATTTGATTGAGATTACAACTAGCATAGATGAATAACTTTAGTGTTTTTTCCCCTCCAATGCGTATTATGCCATTACCACTGCCAGGTGAGTCTGAGGGTGGTCTAACAGGTGTGGGCCGTAGCTTCCAACTTTTTTTACAGCTTTGTTTTTACAGCGTGAAAGCAGTAATCAAACAATTAAATTTATTAATTAATTGTAGTTTTAGGAATTAAAAAAAATCGGCGAGTGGCTCCATCGCTTTCGACGGCTGTCTGACACCGATTTTTTTAAACTGGAAACCCATCTGCTTTATTATATTATTAAAACAGCGATATTAAAACCAGAAATTCATTTAATATAACGAAGCTTAGTTGGAATAATGTCTGCTCATTTCTTAGTTTCATTAATTAAGTATTCTCTCTGCAGGCCAAGTCTACACGCATCCGGCAAATAATCGAGGAAAAGTTATGTTCACGAAGGAAGGCTCCCCTGAGGAGGACGACAGTTACTTGGGATACTCGTTAACGAGCGGAGATTTTTTGGGTAATGGAGATGTTGGAAGTGCTGTTGGCATGCCACGAGGCTACGGACTACATGGAAAGGTGAATAATATTATCTTCTGCAAGGAAATTTTATCAGCACACAAATTTTCATAGTTTGAATTTTTATTGGAGACATTTCCTGTCTCTCTAGTTCACGTCTTGTCCTCTTCGATGATATTCACTCAAAACCATGAGGCATTCCATAAAATCTAAACTTTTTTTGTGCCGATGGAAAAGTTGTACCCTTCTTGTGGATATAATTTTAAAAATTCAGGAGCGTTTCTCGAACACTAATTTTCATAGGATTGCTCTCTAAAAATAATTAAATTTCCTATTTGCATTTTCGTTCTGATCTACTTTGCAAGAAATTTGGACGATGATTGCATAGCTCAAAATAAGTTTGAAAATGGGAATCAACCTTCCATTCAGTTTACATGTACCTTACGTCAAATTATTTGTTCAGGTGGTTCTTCTGACTTCTAACATGACAAATCATCGAAATATAACCGGTGAACAAATGGGCAGCTACTTCGGTTATTCATTAGCAGTTGGTGACATCGACGGTGATCATTTGGATGACTTGATCGTTGGAGCTCCAATGTTTACGATACCAGACAATCCAGAGATGACCTTTGAGACAGGGAGAATTTATGTATTTTACGGAAGAGGTCCCAACAAATACGGGGATGTTGACTGGAGGTAAATGTTTCCACAATTATAATCCTAACTATGAGTTTATTTCTGAAGAAAAGACAGAATTCATCTGGCACGGTAATTAAACAGGAACTATTAGAGTTAAAGTTCGAAAAATTGCCAATTCACAAATGATGAAGTAGAGAAAAAATATGTTAAATTAATATTTCCGTCAATATTTCCGAATTCCAGAGACGGAGAGAGTAATAGAGGTCGTTTCGGTCTCTCAGTAGCATCACTCGGTGATTTAGATTTAGACGGCTACGATGATTTCGCTGTGGGTGCCCCATATGCAGGTCCAGAAGGTCGAGGGGCCGTCTATATTTATCAAGGATCAGCTGAAGGAGTTCTCACGAAATACTCCCAAGTGATCTACGCTGTAGATCTGAGTGATCAAGTCTACACCTTCGGATTCTCTGTAGCAGGTAGCTTGGATCTAGATGGCAACAACTATCCGGATATGGTAGTTGGTGCTTATGAATCCGGTGCTGCGATGTTCTTCCGCGCTCGTCCAGTTATAAAAATGGTTCAAGCTGGGACCTACGTTGAGTTCCAGTCAGCAACGAAGCTAGTATCCCTTGAGGAACTATCTTGTACTTTGTCAAATGGTGTTAAAGTCGCCTGTCTACCATTAAAGACCTGTATCCAGTACGATGGTCTTGGTGTTTCTCACAGATACGACTTTAATGTTGAGTTCGTTCTAGATGTGAAGAAAACTAAAAGTCCAAGAATGTTCTTTCTCGAGCATGAAGGCAACTCCTCGATAAATCGAACGATCACAATCGAAAAAGATCGACAATTGTGCAGAACTGTCAATGTCTATCTCAGTCCAAATATTCGCGACAAATTAACTTCCCTCGATGCGGAAATAAGAATGAGTTTAGCTGAAGAACGATTGATAGATGATCGACCTAGAGATCCCCGGTTGCCTCTAAGACCAGTTCTTGCTACGACTTCTACTCAGAAAGATTCCATTTCTATTCGCAAGAACTGCGGCGATGATAACATCTGTGAACCTGATCTTCGTCTCACCTGCAGTTCTGAACCTACAGAATATCTGCTCGGCTCAGGTGAACGTTTAGAGTTGGATGTTATGGTTAGAAACATGGAAGAGGATGCTTTTGAAGCGACTTATTATTTGACTCTACCTCTCGGCATTGATTATATTAAAATTGGGAAAGTTGTGCCTGAAGATATACCGGTTCAATGTTCAGCACCAAAGCCATCGAATAACAACACTTTGAAATGTGACATTGGAAATCCTCTGCCACATGGATACGTTGTACACTTCAAGGTTTTGCTGCAGCCTGTCGATGTTCATGGTGAAAAATCGACTTACGACTTCTACATGGAAGTTAATTCTACGAATTCAGAGCCTGCCGATAAAAATTGGAACAATATTTTGCACATCCAAACTGGAATTTTGGTGAATTCTAAACTTTTAGTTGAGGGTGAGAGTAAGCCAAAAGATTTGTACTACAATCCATCAAATTATACCGTTATAAATGCTACAACGGATACAGAATATGGGCCAGCATTCATCCACAATTATACAGTCAGAAATATGGGTCCCTCGAGAATCGAGGCTGGCGAAATATTCCTCGTTTGGCCAGCGCAAACACTCGCCGGAGATGAATTCGTTTATCTCCTTGAACAGCCAGAAGTTGATGGTAACATGAAATGCGGTACAGCCAATTCAAATCATTTAGCACTGAAAATTGAGAGTAGGAGAAGATTCTCGACGTATTATGAAACGAAACCTGGATACGAATCATGGAAAAATCCGAATACAAATATAAATGTTCACACTGGTTACGGAGATAGAACGGAGAAGACGCATATTACAGAAATTAATCGAGGAACAACTACTGGTGCTTGGGTACCACGACCTGGTGATGGAGTCATTAGTACAGAAACAGGAGGCAGCCGCTTTGGTTCTTCTGCTGAAGTGCCAATTTACAAAACTACGCAACCTAATCCCTTCGGAAACGATAGATTTTCTCATAACGATGACGCTTGGGGTAAGAACTATACATTTAGCGATTCCAATCGTACTATTCATGGAGTCCGAGGTGAATTTGAGGTGAATGTTGAAAATAAGCACTCGGGTGGAGAAGAAACGCTTGTTAAAATTCATCAAACTGAAAGTGAGAAAAATTACAACGATTTCCGCAATCTCCAAGGAGAGAATCGTAGAAAAGAAATGTTGAAGCATCAAGAAGAAGAACGCATCAGATTACAAGAAGAGGCATTTATCGCTCAACAAAAGAGAGAAGAAGAGGAACGAAGACACAGAGAAAGGCTCTACGGGCAGTCAGCTGGGGGACGCCATGAAATAATTGGAGATCGAGAAGAGCACATTGACCTTGGTATCGGAAGTACTGGTATCACCTCCAGTGCTGAAGTACATAAGTTCTTGGGAAGTTTGAAAGAAACTGTCGGCTATGAAGTATTCAATCGACAGGGGCATCAGTATCTCCAATTTTTGGGAAGACATAGAGTGTCAGCCGATGGGAAAGAATACATTGAGTTCAAAGATGGATCGATGTTTCCTCTTTTCAATAAATATGGAGAGCAGAATTATGGATCAAGAGACAGTGTCACAGACCATTTTCTGAAAATGGAAGGGCAAATTATCATTGGAGAAGATGGAAAAAGTTATTGCCGGCTGGATGATGACAGAAGATTCCCTCTTCATGGAACTTGGAGTTACTCTGAGGAACGTAGTTACACGATTTCTGGTGGAAATACAGGCGGTTCTGAAGGCATGTCTCATCGAAATTCTCAAGGACGAAAAGGAATTTATGATGGAGAATATCACGACACTTCAGGAGATTCATGGAGACAAGAATCAACAAATCGTGAGCATATTGGTGATCGAGAAGTCGAGACGTATGAGTCTCGGAATCATGAAGAGAAACGAATTATTGACAAGAAATACGATAGTCAGACATTCGAGAGAAGTGCAGTTGGTAATACTCAAAATTATGAAGACAGGAGACATCGCTTTAGACGCGAAATAAGCTCATTTAGTGATAATGGAGATGTCAGAAATGTGGACCCAGCAATAATCGATAGAGAACTCCGAGAATCGGCTCTAGATGACCAGGCAATTTTGAAGAAGCTCGGATTTTGTGACAATGCAAAATGTCTCGTATTACGATGCTTCGTTGGACGATTAGAGAAGGATGAAGAAGTATCAATCAGCGCCAGGTTCAGAGTCAAGGGGACTACACTGAATAAGATATCGGCTGGCGAGAGATTGAATGTTACTACGACAGTTTATGCAAATGTTACGAAACTACCTTTCATTGGAAGACCACATCATTTGGTTTCTGAAAGTCATCAGGTTGTTACTGTCACGGAACCCACAGCCTCGGCTATTGAGTCCAGTGGGGTGCCACTGTGGGTTGTTGTACTTTCTGCTGTTGCTGGAACGATCATTCTCCTGTTATTGATTTACTTGCTGCATAAGGTAATCATTATTTTACATTATTGAAGCATTGCAAATCTTACAATCACATTTAAATCACTTGGATTTTTAAAATGTAATGTAATGTAATTTATAAATGTAATTCTATCATAAGAGCTTTCTCATTATGCTTTGGTTATCGTTCAGTCTGCAATGAACTTATTAGATGATCGAAAATCTCTACTTAAAATCAATGAGTTATCTTAAATTTTTTGTCTTATCATTTTCAGTGTGGATTCTTCAAGAGAAACCGACCGACCGATGCACCTGAAAGGCAACCTCTGAATCGAAACGGCCATTTCCAGCACGGTGATGATCATCTGTGAAGGAAACTTTAAAAAAATGAATTAGGAAAATTTTGACAAACCGAATTTTTAACAAAAGTACCTTAACTTGATATGATTAATCCATTCAAAATGCGGTAATGGAAATTTCGTGACGAGTGAAAGAATATTTTTGGTAGTGCAACTGACGACGCATTTAGTGCATGTGCCTTATGAGAAGAAAGGATTGAAGGAAAAAGATTACTGCCATAAAATAGTCTATTGGACTCTTGCAGCTCTATTCTACAAGTTTCTAGTCAGAAACGATTTAACTATGTAACTACTTAAGCTCACGCACCCTCATAATTTTCATCGAATGTTCCTCTTTTTCGTTTATTGATTGTGCGTGTGTGTCGTATAATAATCATAATTTTTTTTACTTGTTAGCTGCAGGAGTTTGCAATTATATGCTCCTCGTCGATCATTTGATAATTCTGAATTTTCTGAAAACAAATCATATCATCGTAGAACCGAAAGGGCGTAAGTGCCATTTTTTTGCTGAATGATAAAACGGCGGAAGTGAATTTTTTTATGAAAAAATTATTGTACATTCAATTTTTGTGGATTTTTAAAAAATGGCACTCATGCCCTTTTGAGTCTAGGGCGACGATGTGATCCTGTTTTACATTAGAGATCTCACATGTCACTAACGAATGCCACTGTTTCATTCTGACTCCCACTTATTTGTAATTAGCTAAAAGCAAATATCCACATAACGTTGCATAATACAATGCATTTATTATGTCAACGTCATATTTTCATTATATTTATTTCGTTTTTTAATGTAAATTCAGTACGAATGGAACATTTGTATTCTCCAGTATAAGAAGCACCTTCGACGGTTAGCAATATGAATATATTTTCTTTCAAAATGAAAAAAAAATCGCCTCCATTACTAAAAGTCTTAAGATCATTCATTTGTGACGTACGTCTGAACGTCGTAAATTGAAAAAAAATTAGTTTGGCTCGTAAGTATGTGTGTATAATCTGTAAATTATTAATTTCTTACTAATGTTTTTTTTAACTAGCTTCTAATTACTGCAACAATTAACTAAATAGGAATTTCATCGGTCCCTTATCCTTCAATGATTTGGAAATGTGGCACTGATTATGTAAATACAGAGATTAAGTTTTAATATAAAAATTATAGATATATTAATTCAATTACACTGTTAGTTGATTCATTGATTCTCTCCTTCCTGCACAAACGAAACGTCTCAACAAATCCCCATTTCATCCATGGTTTTTTTATAATAATAAGAATATTAAGTAAATTATTTTCTTGATTTTTTTTGTATTTATTAATCATTTAAAACGTATACAAAAATAGTCTAAAAATTTCACAATTATTCAAATTCTTCTTTGTAAATTTCATTATTATTAAATTTACATAATCTGATTTAACGTGAGTTAATGTTGGAGTTGAAAACAGAACAATTGATTATGAGTATCATGCAGAGCTATATGTGAGTGAGAAATATTTACAATTTTCTTCTTCAAGGTATTTTGTACAAAAATATTACTGAAATGACGAATACAAAGTCTGGAATTGAAATCGAATAATAATAATAACAATAATAAATTTAATATGTACAACTTGATTTATCTTGAGGATTTTCTCTATTCTCATGAGCATTGTCACATTTTTCTAATGGAAACTAGAGAATTTCTCTCAAATAAATATTTACAATCCATCTTTATGAGAATCAGACCAGATTTGATTGAATTCCGTTGAATGATAAATCAAAAACTCATTAAAGATGAGACATATATATGTTTTCAATCTCACACCGACAATCTCTAAATATCACATATAATTCATAATTTAAAAAAAGGATTTAAACTGAAAAAAAAGACATTGTTTTCTCTTACAAAATTGCCTCCAATATACATTAGCCCACGTATTATGATTGTTGTACCCGTAGAAAAGTTAGCGTAAAAAATTATTCATGATTCGAAACAATTTAACTTTGTCGCTTCGAATCAAGAATGAAAATTTGACAGTTAAAATATTAAGTAATGAAGAAGCAGAGATTTTAAGTTTTTGGAAAAAGTTCTACTTCCGCATTTGAATCACCCTCGAAAGGGTCTTCCTCCGTGGATCAGCTCTCTGGTACCTGAAAAAAAATGAATTAAATTCAATATTTCACGAAAGATGAAAGAACGTTCAGAGATAATTAAAAATACAATATTACCCTGGGGGATGGGTTGATCGTGAGTTAATTGATCAAATGGGTCACTTGTTGAAACGCAAATTAATTGTCATTTAGAATGTAAGTAAATTAATAACGAGTGGAGTTTGCTGAATTTATACTTCATTTAGAGTTTAATCAATTTTCAATCTATTGTGACGTAAGGTTCCTGAGTGATGAAAATATAATCGAAACAAGTGAGTGTTTCATTTGATCGATCAATTGTGATCAACCGTCAAATGATTTGCATAAAAAATCTGTCTCAAAATAAATTATGTACCTTCCATTGTAATTCATTTCCTACATCATACAATTCTTTAAGTGCTTCTGGCAATTTCCCACTTTTCTCCAACTCTTTATACTTATGATAAAGTTCGAGAGCCGCGCGAGCATCCTCAGTTGAATCGTGAGTTTCAGATTGGATTTTTTTACCCAAAAAATGCCACGTTAAGAAACGTAACGATACCATACGACGATGAGGTGAGTGAAACAGTAATACAGTGTCTACGATTTGTTCTGGTGGAACCACTAGGTTGATGACCCTGAGAAGAAATTCAAAAATCATTAATATCAAATCCAAAACTATTTTCTCTTCCCCATTTTTTTTTAAATGATATTTTTATTTACCTGAAATCATTTTTTAGTCCATGTCCAACGAAAATGATTCCATTATCAACTAAAAATCTCAATTTCTGGTACGTGGATTTGAGGGTTGTTAAGTGTTTACTGCTGAAGTTGGCATCTAAGTCACCAGGCTGTATTCCACTGAATTTCGTAAGGTAATCAACGACCTGTTCTTGAGTACTGATGTAGTCGTCGATGAAAGGGGTGCCCTCCAGAGGACCCTGTCCACGTATACAAGTGATACGTGCTACTGACATATGACTTGGTTTTATAGTCGACATTTTTCCATCACTCCTCAGTTCTGATTCTTTCTGATTCAATGTGACGAATTCGGCATCAATGCCCACTAACTCACCTGAATGACGAAAATGATTTGAAAATATAGATTAATCGGATCACAGAGAACAGTTATGAATACATTTCGAAAAATTGTCTAGATAATACTTCTTAATATTCGCATTTCCCAATAATTCTCTTAAAACATTGACCTATGAGTGATCACAGTGAAACAGTTGCCAAAAATCCCGGAATTCAATGGTTTGTCTCAATCTTTACTTACAGACCAATCGTAAAAATCTTCAAAAAAAGATTCTTTTCCTGTTTCGGAACGGTAAGCTTGTTTTCAGAGTGACGCACACTTTTAACTTTCGAGTAAAGCCTCAATAGTTGAAATAAAAATAGAAAATGATTTCATACCGGAGCTGATAGATCAACGATGGAAAAAGATTTATTGAAATAGAAATCAAAATGATGATAAGAAAATCGTAGTTAGAAACCTTTACTACCTTTCTTTGGCATTTCATCAGAAGTGAGAGGTGTAAACGTGATTCCCCTAGTGCCGCCACTTCTTGCTACACATTTATCCTCTCCAAAGACATCCGACGTGAGTGGACTGACGTATGGCGCTGGTTCTGGGGCAGGAACAGCTGTGTAATGTAGTACACACGGTACTTTCCAATCCAAATTGAACCAAACCGCTTCCTGCGGCGTTACAGCTGATATACTAAAATCATTGAATAAATACCACTGGGCAACAGCACTACCAGTTGATCTCTCGTGATAATTTGGACTAACTCTTATCAATGCAACAACGTGACGTCTTTCCTCACTCATTTTGTCGTCAACGTAGCACACAACTGCTGTTAACATGTATTGAATTTTTTCCACGTTACTACATGTTTCGTTTTTGCTTTTTTCATCAGTAATATCGGTTTCTCCTGTATTCGAATCTTCACCGATTATTGTCTCACTTTTTGATGGATTCTCCGAATCATTTGGTACTAATTCTCCCTGTCCATTCTCGATAATTAACGGCGTGCTACTCGTTACCTCCCGATTTATTTTATCAAGCTTCTCGACTGATAATTCACCATTAGCATCGAGTGATACTTCGAGGCAGTGAGGGATCCAGGAGTGGGAATAGTACAAGTGACTTGGTGGTGTTGTCATTTGTATTGGAGTTGAAGTTAACGTTGGTGGCAATGGATGAGGTGGCTCCTGCTCTTTTCCTACATGCCTGAATCGACAGCCAGCACGAATGCAATTTGTACCGTAACGACACATTTTTATAGTACTGGGTACTGGACTCGATGACGGGCTGGCATCCTTACCGTTCATCACCTTTTGCACCATTATGTCCATTTGAGATTGCCAAAATGATTTTTCCTATGAACAGTACATAAAATTGGTGAAGTGTTTACGTGTATTAAATTATCTTCTATTCGATGATTGTATTCTCAATTTTTCATTTTTTATTTTACTGGAAAAGAGCAAGGAATAAACAAAGTAAAGTCCAATTATGAAATTTGTTATGTGACAACACTTGATTTTTCTATGAAATTCTACTTGTTCTGAATCATTATTGATCTCTGAACCAGAATGGATTTTGGAAAAAATTATTACGTTTGGGTAATTTTGAAACCCCCTTTTCAGAAGGATATTTGATATTCTGCCAATTTTTTCAGACGTCCCGAATGAAAAAATGGATAAACTTACTTGTTGCGAATCAAGTCCACAGTTCAATACCAAAATCTGCGGTAATTTTGTTATTCTTCGGCTTTGTAATGTAGGAGAAAATTTCTGACATCCATCACACCACGCTGGAGTGACCTTCTCCGGTTTTAAACTACGTGCGAGTATCTTAGTGAATGGGATTTCTTCATCTGTAATTGAGAAAATCCTCAAAATAAAGTTTTTGATAAGACAAATATCAATGAATAACTTGAGGCTCTTACTGGGATGTATAGCTTCTGGGTAAATTAAATTACTCAGTAATACAATGGATTGTTTGGAAGCTTCTTGTCCGCATTTGAGACACCTGTGTATGTGAATTTGTTCTGCTCCGAACACGCGACTTATTTCTGTTTCTTCTTCGCGTACGTCACTCTCTTCTGGTTTCTTAGTTGTATTTTCTAACAGAACATGAAAGAAAAAAGAAATTATCCGAACTCCAAATGATCTTAGCGGAGTTAGACAAATATGAGAATCTCGAGATGCATCGAATAAATATGAAAAAAACAAACTGGAATCTTTATCGTTTTGGCATGACTTCACAGTTTGTGAATTCTATTGGTGAAACATATTCGCATTGATTGAATTGTGATGAAGATATTAAGAGACAATTTTGAAGTGTCATGGAATTTGACTAATTATAAATGAAATCAACGTAAATAAAATTGGGAAATGTGTTTGAAAAGCAGACGTATGATTAAAGCATCTTCAGTTTAATGAAAAGGGGGAATTATTCAAAGGAATTTTATTTATCCGTCTTTCGATGTCTTCCACATAATCAAACAAAAAATATCGGTGTTCATCCAATGAAAATCAGAAAAAGTGAGAGTTGTAGAAAAAAATTCAGCTCCTACCAAAAATATCAGGTTACTCTCTATTATGATTGAAACTCCGGAAAATTATTTCAGCTCCGGAACGACATTTTGTTCTCCCCTCTCCTAGTATAAGAAGTTATCGAAGGACAGGGCTTTCGGGAATTAGGTACAGGAATCATGTCGAAAAGTGCAACTTTCCGAAAATCGCGCCAATATCAATACGAAAAAAGGAAATAAAGATAATGTTCATGCAGTGTGTTAGATTAATAAAATAATTATCGTCCAGTCGATTTAGAAAACAAATTGCTATAACTTTCACGTGCTCAAATGAATTTGGAGAAAATATGACAGCGTAAGTTTCGGAGTGACGAATCATGTCCAAACCAAAATGAAGAGAAAATAATGTTTCATTGTTCATAAAAAGTGTTTTTTTTTACCGTGTACGGAAAAAGCCCAACTTTTTAAATATTCAACAATTTTTATAATCAATGAAAACTATTTACCCCTTATTTCCTTTTACACTTTCTTCATAACTCCATGTTGCTACGCATATTTTTTTCAAGTGTCTTTGAGCACATAAACCTTAATACAATTTGATATGGTGATGTGCTATAACGTGACTGGACAATTCGAAAAACAATATAATAGATCGAAAAATAAACACAACAAAAAGTGTTCCAATGCAAAAGGATTTACACATGTAAATTGTGTTTACCTTTCGCTGCGATCCACAAATATTTACCATCCTCCTCTTGTTTTTTTTTCTTCTTCTTATCTAAATCATGAGTCTTGTACCGCGATCCAAGATCTTGAAGAATAGTAGGAAAATCCTGTTCATTGTAAACAAACGGTGGATATTTTGGTCCAGATTTTGATCGTGCAGCTTCTTCCTCTTCCAGTTGACGTTTATGTGTTTCCCATATTTCGTAGTGCATTTGATGTAGAATAAATCTATTCCAACTCTGTAAAGAAGAACGACACAGTTGATTTATATTAACTAAGAGGAATTATTTGTATAGAATTATTTTCTGCGCATTTTTATTGCTTACTTGAATCAACCTGATTAAACTGGTTTTTCTTTTGGCTTCTGGATGAAGGTCACTAAGTATCAATCCCAATGCAGCCGCTTCTGGAACTGTTCTGAATGCACGAAGAAAATTTGCAGCTTGGCATGGCGTGCCTCTGGAGGTGTCTAGCATGTGAAATAGAAAACCAAGTTCGCACGAAAGGCAGAACTCTTTTTGGCATGAGTGGGATAGAAGAGCTGCTCTAACTGGTTCACAGTAATATAATAACTGAAAAGAAAAGAAATTGGATCGAAAGGTTAATAATCGGAAGAAACTCTTTGATCGAATATTTTCATCGTTCATGGCGAAATCCATGAGAATTTGGCACTTTTCCATAAATTGAATTACCGTCGATGGGTTCATTGGAATATTTTTGTAAAATATTTTTCTAAAGTGCGATTACAATAAACTGTAATTAAGACACGAATTACATTTGTTAGTGATTGTTATTTATTTCCCGATCACCTCAATCACTACGTCTTGACCTTTCGTCCCATCCCGAATTATCTTCTTCCATTCGGAAGCAAAAATCAATTTTGTCATATCATTGTAATTTATCAATTCAGGAAAAAATGAATTAAATTTACTAACCTGAAGCATTGCATTACAATAACTGTTTGGTAATGTTGCCTCCAATCCAGAGAAACTCGTAAGATTGAATTGATCGAAATCAAATTCGTCATATCCCAGGCGTGAGTATTTAACTTCCACTTTGCGGTACCGTTTGGGTATCGCAATGAACGTACCATCTTCAGCTTTAGGTCTTGGTTCACCTGCAAACAGTTTTGTGACCAGACCACGACGTTTTTCCAAATTATAAGGAACCTGTAATGCAGAGCAGACTTTTAAATAGATGAAAACCTCAATAAAAATAGCTACAAACTTTTTTTAAATTACGTGCAAGTACGAAAATATTTTCTCAACCGTGGAATTTTCGCCGCACTGATAACATTGAAGTTACGCAGTCATATCTCTTGCATACCATTTATTATAAATAAGTACAATTCATTTCTTCTTTCGTACATTTTAATATTTTAATACATTTCATGTATGACTTAGTTTTACATTATACGATAAACAGTTCTTGTCTTTCAGTTATCAAATCTACTCTAAAGAATCAAGATTCAAATATTAATTTCATAGAAATATTTATTAATCATTGGTAATGAGTCTGCTTATCTGAAATCTATATTTTTCAGATCAACTGAAGCATTTAATCTTCTTTATTTAGAGGCACTGACTTTGGTAGGACTCATCACACTATCTTACAGTATATTTCATTGCTGCCTTTGATATCATATCATGAAATTTTCTTTTTACAACAGTAAAGAAAGAATGGAGAAAGATACGCAGCCAAGAAATTCATAGAGAATGGGAAGACAAGCAGAATTATGTCATGCAAGAACAGTGTATCATGATATAATTATAACTAAATGAAATAAAGAGATTCTCGGAATTATGAAAGTGGTGAACCTTTTTGTTCAATACTGGTTGGAAGTCTCCGCTTAAATAATATAATACCCATAATGCTTGGATGATGTATTGAGCCCCAGGGATGATGAAGTGTTCAGGACCTTTTGGAAAATTTTGGGAATGGATATGGAGTAAAAGGTAGAAGCCTGGAAGAATAATTTTTCCTCACTTGATTTCTGCGATTTGCCTGAGGATTCGGTGCATAACCAATGGTTCCCTGCATTTTCATTGTCTTCAAGATTTCTGGATCAATTGGTGGCGTTTTCCTAGATTCAATGAAGTAAATAGAATTTTTTTTAACAAAGATAAATCTTCGTGGATTTATAGTACTTACCGATAAATTTTCTTCATAAATTCTTCTGGCCAATCGCTGACTAGTGTGTGCCCAATATACATCATCGGTACTGAACTCAGTGGTGTCAAATTATCATCAAAAGATATTGTTTCTACGGTTTCAACTGGGTCTGCAAATTCTGTTGGCCTATTGCGTGAAATATTAATAAATGAAAGAAATTGATTTCAACGACTTTAATAAAAACTTTTCTATCTTGAAAAATCTATTCATATTTCACATCATCCTCATTATGGAATTCGAATTTACCTTGAAAAAGTATTGAACTGCGGATCCGGTGCATTTGTAGCCATGAGATGGATGGATCCTGCAGCATCACCAAAACCAAGGCATTTGGATGTTGGTGAAACATCAAAGGATAAGACCATAGCTCCGCCAGTTGCAACCTAATAAATACAAGGTGAATATCACAAATTAAAATCGTCAAATAGAGGGGACGACCACTCCAAAAATTCATGTTCATTAAACTTGAATATTCTCAATCATTATATTCTTTGTAAATATAAAGAATCAACAATTTCACCTGATAAAGACATGTCAGAGATGGTTGAACATCAGCATAAATAGTATCCAATAATTGCATTTGCCCCAGTGGAGATACAACGGCAAGACGACTCGAGTAGCTTGGTAAGAACTTTAGCAAGAATGGATAAACTAGAGTTGTCACTGGAGTAAGAGCTCTCATTTGTCTCAAATCATATACCATTAGAAATCGATCAGCAGATAGTCCCTGTCGGCTGGAATGATTAACATTGAGTTCATTAATAGGAATGGAAAGATTATTATGGAATTGAATGATAAAAATTTACCTATTACTGAAGCCACAAGTGACCAAATAATTTCCTTGTATATCAAAATCACTGAGTGATCCACTGTGTGTTTCCAGTGTATGTTCAATGGACAGAGAATTGGGATCTCTGAGATCAATTCTACCCGCTGGATTACCAGCGCAAATAAACTTGCCATGTTGCCTCAAAATCGCACAACCATTTTCTCCAACATGTACGTAGCTAGTTTCCTTGCCTCTAGTTAGATCAAAATTAATTATTTTTTCTTGGTGTCCACCCATTAGTAGATGAGATCCAGATTGGAGCATGCATTGCATATCAATCATATTTGGGGAGCTGAAACAATGAGTTGTTTTCTTTTTTGAATCCGTAACAATAGATAATGACAAGCTCACGTGGTAACGGATTCATTATTATTTAATTCATTATTATGATTCTTTTTGAAAACTGATAGTTGCATTCTATGTGACTCGAACTCTTGTTTTCAAAAGAAATAAAGAATTATAGAGAAATAATTATTGTTTTTATTGGAAACATGCCCTGCCTTCCATTACCAATTGACGAGAATTTCTGAGAGTATCCAATCGTAATTGTTAATGATCCTTTGATAAAAATCGCGATAATTATGGTGAATGCACAATTTGAATAAATTGATTCCGAAGGCACTTACCTATGGGTGAATAATGGAATTCCTCGTCGCAATTGTGCCCTGAGTGCAGTTTGAGTCAGACACAATATTCCCTCATCAATTGGGTGAATATGTCGTACCTCCTGACTGGCATGAACTTGAAACGATGTATATTTTTGCAATCCAGAGCCATAGTACGACGTTACATGTCCCTGAACGTTATTATGGTAAATAAAAAATAAATAATCAACGAAAAAATTATGTAAATCAATTTCTTTTCAAAAAAGAAGTGTTTTACCCCCTGGTTGCCCATCCACATGAGCTCTTCAATAGTATCGAAAACAAGCGTAGACACTCCAAACCTGTGTCCTCCATCGGCTAACAGTGTGTGTGTCTCCTGAAACTCAGCTCCATCATATTCTTCCCCACACTGTTCTGTATTTGGAATGAAACCCTCAGCACCCAAATCATAATTTTGTTCTTCCCCTAGGAAACAGAAAATTATTTTTCATCAATTAAAAACATTTTTCTTCATTGTTCAAATGCAGAATAAAAATGTGAATTATTTTGAGGAATAGAACATAATGCACAGTATAATTAAATGGCCTTGACTGGAGCGTCCTTCACTATATGGCTTGAAAAAAAATTTAATGCCTAAAAGAATCGACGATGCTATAGAACGATTTCCCCCTTTTTCATATCATCGTATAAACAACTTATGTCAACAAATGTCATATGTTAGTAGCTTACAAATTAAATTCTGCTCATCGCCAGGGTCAGCCTCAATGGCTCCATCGTAGTGGTTTATCAATGAAAAGTCCATTTTCGAAAATATTTCAAACTGAAACTGATCATTTACACTTGCTGATCAGTTTAATTGTTGTAATTCTCTCGATTAATCTACTTTTCATAACAGAGACTGCAACAGTCGCCTTGGCAACTGGCTATACACGCTCCTAAATGATAACCACAAACACAAAAACAGTAGAGAATTCCTGCTAACAAACAATACAGTTTAATTTATTTAGAGCACAGACTGTATTAAAAGAACTACTGTAATTATTCTTTCAATAGTTTAGGAATGATTTGGAACTACAAGATTTACGCGGATGGTGAGGTTAATCTCAGCTCAGAATATTTCTTTTTGTGACGCGTTCCGCAGTTTCCGATCCAAGGACAATTTACGGCCTTGATATCAATGACATCTGGTGAAATAAAATGATACTGAAGTGATTCAGAAATAGAGAAAGACGAATCGGCTTGTAGTCAATTATCACAATGACCGAAGGCGAGGGATGCCAATTGCACGAGTTGAGAAACTGTCTCGCGCCGGGAATATAATTTTTCATTAGTGATGGTACGTTCTCAAGTTCAAGAAAGGATTTTTCTCGGCTAGTCCAAGAAAAACTTCTTTCTCGAGCGAGTGAACAGAGCAACAGTAATGAAAAAAGTTTTATTGGATGTTCGTTTGCTAAGAACAAATCTTGCAGAAAACGTATATTGTACTGAATGTATTTTTGATTATCTTACGGTAACTGCATTATCGACTGTAAGCTACCACATCGCAGGGTTGCGATGAAAATTATTCCAACATGGCGGCATTCAGCACTCAACGTATATACATGATATATATATGTTGAGTGCTAAACTAATAACGAATGGTATTGAGAAATATTTTTTGAAATCAAGTGGATAGGACAACTTCGTTCAATTCTTCTTTGTAGACAATTCTACGAGCTACAGGAAAGGATTGAGGTAAAATGAATGATATAACGTGATTTTATTTTGATCCTTTTAAAAATAACTCCTGAAATCCTTCACAAAAAATCATTCAGGCGGAATTGTCCTATCTCGGTTAGTTTCCGAGATATTCGCGGAAAACTACTGATAAAAAGAGGACTAACGTTTCTAGTACTGAATTATGTTTTTTTTTTTATGAATTATCTCGGAAAATAAGCGAGCGTAATTCAGCTTCAATCCTTCTCTGAAGAGAATTTAAAGAGCTACAGGAAAGTTTCTCTCAAAATTCCATTTCCTCGCTTACTTTCCGAGAAATTCTCGAAGAAATACTGAAAAAGTAGAATTATCCTCTTTTCCGTCTTCACTTCTGGATTTTGCCTTCATTTGTCAGTCAATATCCCAGAAACCAGGCGAGATATAGCAATTTTTTTTCATGAACATTAATATCGATGACTCAAATGTTCTCCTTTTTATTGTCTCATCCCACCTATTCCTCAATCACTGTTAATCAGTGTTCAATAAATGAATTGTGATTAAAAGAAGGTAAGCGAATTCACAAGCTATTTCCAAAGTCAGTACCCCATTTCCCCGGACGATATTTTTTTAATCAGTAGGAATATCGTTTCCAAATTTCTTGCAGGGCTTCCGGATGCTGCAGAGATTTCCTCCAGAGACGCTGGGCTGTCTGACCCAAATGGAAATTGCAATAGCCAGGTAAGTATCCACTATAGCCGTTTAGCTCTAACAGCAGGACGATCGCTACCCTATAGACATACGCAAAATCTTGTTGATTGTTCTCATTCTTCATAGCCATGATTTGTGACATTCATACCAGACACATTCGAAGAAATGAAACGGTCATTTTCAATTACTTGGGCCAATCACGCATCCCTGCGTCACGAGTAACTGACACACCTTTGCAATTTCAAGAGGATCAATGAATGATTGTAAACACATAAGAACATGAAAATGAAGCGATCCTGTGGGGAGAACCCCTAAGAATATACCGAAAATGTTTTTGCGGCGGCGCCGAGACTGGATGTGTTAGTGATCGCTTCGATCGTAGTGGTAGTAGCAGTAGAAAGTAGAGGGTGGATTCCCCATACGACGTGTAGTCACCTCACATCGTAGCAACAGTATACCTTATTGTAAGTCTCTTCTAGCGCCGGATTTCGTTTTCCATAGTGATTTATGCAAGGTGATGGACTCCAAATTTCTCCTGTGTGATGCATATTATTAGATTGTGAGAGAATAGCACGTGAAAGTGATTCTATTCTCATGATGGATACTAAGCAACGAGGTTGTGGGGTGGAAAGTAAATAGGGCAGTGCCGTGCACGTGGCTGACGAGACGATGAAATATTGAATTTTAGAAATAAAGCGTTGGAATTGAAACTATCCTCTCGAATCTTGACTGATTTTGATATCAAAGCTATTTCTATGATTTAAATTCTATCACTGTAATTGTCGTTTCATATACCCCTCGGAAAATGATAAAATGAGAAGCACGGTGTATCCCCATCGTGGCTCCTTGGAGAGACGAAAGGGCGTTAACCTCTATATGTTTATAACGACGAGATGAACTTTACCGGAGGGTTCGTTCTTCCGTGAAGGTGGCTACTGACCTGCGTTCTACGAAGAGTGAAAATAAGTTGAGACTATAACAAGCCTAATTGACGCCTAATATATTTTTAACACGTCATTATTGGTGTTTTAAACATGATTTTCCGAAAAATGAAAAGGACATTGGCAATTGATGAAGTACATTACCTTTTAAAGTCTTGCGTCTACTGAAGATCGTATCTTTGAATGTTAATCGAATTTCACGAACAGTTGAACTTGGATTTATACCTATTCATGTTTCTGAGCAGATTATCATTCATTTTCAAAGTCAATAATTATTCATGTCGAAAAAATGATTTTCCATAGAAAATCGAACCATTTTTACAACTCGATGATGAATTGGTATTGACTCATGAAATGTTGGTCTATTATGCCAGTCCTTCCATGAAAACGAAGATGAACATAGGGAAAATTTGAAGACTATATTAATTCGGGGTAGATATTACACAATGACAAGAACGTCAACACCAAGTGGGTAAGTGTTACGATAAATGTCTATGCAGTGTGCATTATGTGCTTTATTCATGTTAGCTTTCAATATTGTGAGTTCGATATTCTAACATTTACTTTTCAGAAGTAACGATCGAACGTTTTTCCGGACGAATTATGAACGAAGATGTCGAAACATCCATCGGCTATTACGGTTCCTCAGAGTGTTCCGTTCTGACTGACTGAAGATCATTACGTCGCTTTTTTTCCATAGATCGAATAAAATGAGAGACTTCATGTAGGAGATCTCTTACTTTATGCATACGAGTCATGTTTTCGGGAAGAGAAGGCTAGCTCCAACTAGATCGAATTGCCATTCCATTGCATAATCTATAAGATCTGCAGATATATCTCCTGAATGATCGTTGACATGTGGCACTTTCAGAAGAGTTTCTCTGAACACCGAAAAAGTAGTGCTCCTGAAAATTCATAGCTTTCATTGATCACAAAGAAGAAATTTCCTCGTGCTTGCTCCGATGGTTGCATTTTCCTCTCCTTTTACCGGAAAATAGTTGAACTGTTCTCTCTTCAAAATGAACTGATTTTCTGGGTGACAGCATCGACGGACTAAACAAAGGACATTCACTTGTGAAAAGGAAAACGATTCTTTTCTCAACACGAAAGGAGCAGAAACTTTTTCCCTTCGCGTAATTTCGAATTTAGCCGGGTCAATTAACAGAATCCTCCTGGAAAGACGTGAAATCCTCAAAATTATAGAAATTGGGAATAATCTCCAAATACATCGCGAGCATTGTTCATTCAGTCCATGCACATAATTACTTCCATGAGAATGGTTCAAAATAATGATCAATTCCACTAATTAATTCCAAAGGAAAATGGTCTTGCTCCACATCGAAAAGTCATCACTTGAATCTTACACTGGCCGCATTAGTTAAATAACCTCCAGTGTTCGAATGGTGAACGTGACGCCGCACATTAAAACGTATGTAAACTGAAGTCGAGAGCACTACTTGAAAACAGCGCGCCTTAGGCTGTCACCACGAAGAAAGAACATTTTTCTTCGAAATTTCTGACGAAAAACATTCTGCAATTGAATTTGCTTCAGCTCAGATTTAATATTTTTTATCTAATAGTGAATTCAAATTTTCTTCTTTAGATTAAATTTTGTATAAAAAAATTTATTTCACTGTTAAAGCAATGTATAAGATCGGAGAATGAATTTCAATTCAAAAAAAATTTTCAT
>JABSMS010017634.1:0-11831 GCA_018902275.1 Aleiodes sp. PSUC_FEM 10030003
ATTTTTTTTTGTTCCTAAAAAATGTTGAAGTTTGAGAAATTGGGTTTTCTTAACTGTTTTTGGCTTCCCCCAAAAAAATATTAAATTTTAGAGATAAAAGTCAGAACCTTTTTTGCGGAACATTGAATTCTCTTCAAAAAAGTCAACGACAGCATTTTTCTAACTTTTATTCCCTAAAATTTAGAAGCGCCCGAAATAATTCGACTGGACTACGAGTATAATTTACCTGCTCATTATGAACGATCTCGGGTGAAAGCATGGTAAAATTCATCAAACCTTTACATACTCGTTCAAACTGAACGCATCTCTGTTGATCGGCACACAGGAAAAATTTATAAAAATCGTTCAAGAAAAATTGTATCTGGAATGGGAAACAATAATAGCAATCAAATCTACATTAGTAAATCGAGTTGATAATGTGAAATTATGAATTGAAATTACTTCATTCTGAAAAGTTCATTGGAAAATGGTGGGAAAATTTCGACAATATTTATACGATAAAAAAATGGAAACACATTTATAAAGACTATTTTTTTTTTATTTCGGAAATTCGAACATTTTTTCGTCCATTGGGGTTTTTAGAATAGATTTCTTTGACCGTATTTCATTTCAATTAGAAAATATTAATGGCTTCATCGGTCAATATTGCGTTTATTGTCATTTTACACAAATAATTGTTCCCAACGTTTCGGCTCCATTTCGGCTACCATGATCTACCATCTACGAGAAGAGAATAAGATAACGTGAGATTAATCTAATTTCCCCTGATGAGGGCTGCCGAAATTGAGCCGAAACGTTGGGGAAAATTATTTGTATAAAATGATAATAAACGCAATATTGACCGGTGAAGCCATTAATATTTTCTAATTCCATTGGGGTTTGAAATTTTCGAAACAAAAATTCGAGAGCCTATATCTGAAAATTATATTACCAGTATTTTCAAGAACGGAAAGAAGTCGCCCCTTCACGAATTGAAAAAATCTTAAATTCCATTATGAATTTTTACATTAATTACATTGAAGCTGTTCTTTCCTATTTAGCACCAATATATTGACTTGCAAAGCTATTACCATTTATGTCGATGGCTCCATTATAATCAACGACATTAGCTAAAGTTTCTTCAATAACTTGATCAATATTCTCTCGTGTTATGAACGTTTGCGCCTTATCCTTTGCTTTTTTGACTTTTTTCTCAATTTCTTCCATAATTTTTTCTTCACACTTTTTCTTTTCTTCAATAGACTTAAGCACTTGCTCTTTGCGTTCCGTCTGCTGTATCTTCAAACGAACTTCGCGAACTTTGGCTACTTCTTTATTCCATTGTTCATTAATGTTCAGAGAATATATAAAGTCCTCCTCTTCAGCCTTTCTGAGTGATGCTTCATCGAATTGAACTTGATTTGCTTTCATCATCTCTATCAAATATTCTCTACAATATTTACACATAAAATGTTATTATTTGTAACTTAAGAGTGTTATCGACATAGCTATGAGGATATCATTGAGAATAAGAACATTATTAAAATGCTCCGTTGATCTATATGAATTGTCAAACCTTATTGATTTTCTGTAAGTACGGTAGTGATTGTACAATCTTAAAATTTCCACTGCCTCTTCTTGTGGAAGCCGCAGTCTTGGAGGAACTCTAAAAAGTTTTGATTTAGCAGGTGGTAGCCAAATGGGTTTCCTCTTCCAACGAATGATTTGTGAAAAAACTCCATTAATTCCGATCCATTCATTTACCATTAAATGCCTTGAGAGCCGAATATCAGCAACCTTAGGGATCATCGTAACCTTCAGCATTATCAAATCTGTAAAAATTATTCCACCATATATCAACAAAAAAAAACTATTAGATCACACTCTCTCAATTTATGCAATAAAAGAAATCGCGAATATAATTCAGAATAGTTTATGAGTTGACAGTGACTATCGACACTATCCAAGGTATACTGTACACCCCATATCATAATTTCTTTGTATGACATCATCAAGTTTCAGTCTAGAACGCTGTATGCCAAGAGTGCAAACCTCATGTTTATTTATTATGTGCCATCTTATGAGATAAATGATATGGTATACCATTTCCTAGCCGCACCAATTAATGTGTGCTAATATTGTCAGTCTAGAATTGAATATCATTCTCCAATATTGCATCCACTATATTCATATTTGAAAAATACTCATGATTGTATGATATGTCGTCTTATTCAATATAAACATTCCTTCCTTAGTATAGATACCTTTGATTATTGTTGAAAGAGAGGTTATTCGAGGAATAGTGTCTTTCTTCTCTCAGTGAAAAGGAGTGCGCATGCTTGAGACAGGAGTAAAGCGCCTCTGGCGGAAATTTTCATGACACAAACTTACAGAAAATTTAATATGGCAAAAAATATAAAAAAGTGGACAAAATAACGAGGTCTGGTACGGGACGGTACGGTCCGATGCAGTATAATGTAGGATGAAAACGATAAAGGTTCCTTCAAAAACGTTACCCAGGGGGGGGGGGAGGTAAGGTAACGTCACGTCACGTCATTCATTCGACTTGTTTATGGTGTCTGGTAACCGGTTACGGTGATTCCTTTCGGAAAAGTCTCCATAATTTATCAAATTCATTTGTTGGAGTGTATCAGATACGATAAATTCTCATCAACAAGTCGAAATGCCGGCCTTTCTAAATGACGATGGGTAAACTTTACCTTTCTCAGTACATTTCTGAACGCACTCCTGTTGTAATAAGTCTCCTGTTCCAAAGAAGATACTTTGGACTGGACTACTGCAAATTCAGTTCAAATTTAGCTAAGTATAAAGTTAATTCAAGTCTCAATTATTGTTTCTCAATAGCGGATGCAACTGTGAGAGGGGTCAACTAGATGATGCCTGAAAGCTTCAAATTTGCGTTAAATTACACTTAAGGCCTGTTTCAAAGGAGCTAATTTCGATTAGGTAATCTTCAGGTCAAATTGAGTCTCAAATTATTTTAATACAATCGGGGGAGGGGGGGGGAGCTATGGTGAAGGTAGGGATAATGTTGCAGCTCCGAAAAGATTTCCGCGTGGATGATACAAATAAGTACCAGGCTAGAACAAGTCAGTTGAAATTGAGAATACTTTAGAAAATTTAAAATAATTCGGAATTAAGTGAATTTAAAACTTAATTTACTTTTCACCTCGCTTTGATGAGCTAATTGAGATTAGCTCCTTTGGAACCGGCTCTAACAGTAAGAAAAGCATTTGTATATTTCTTTGATTTCTGTGTACATAGCATTAGAAGTAAAACGGATATATTAGATTTTGGTTGGAATTTGATTATATCATCGTTCTAGAGTCAAAAGGGCGTAAGTGCCAATTTTTAAAGATCTACAAAAATTGAATCTGCATTCATTTTTCCTTAAGATTACGAACTTACGTCTCTTTATTATTCAGCAAGAAAAAATGGCACTCACGTCCTTTTGATTTTAGAGCGACGATATGCAATCAAAATCGCTCGAAAGGCTGAGAGTGAAGGGCGATAACAAGAATAATTTTTTTTTTTGTTGACAATTGGACTGTTTACCCATCAATTGGAGCTTACATCTTCCATTTTAGAGAATGTCCTTTTTTTACAAATATTTCCGGTTCTAGTAGTGGTAGCGCAAGAAATAAACAATCAACTTGAAGGGAAGTTCATTTTTCAAAGATTCGGCTCCTTTCAATATTCAATAGATTTTGATCCCTTCAATAAATTTTTTACGCTCCAATTACTAAAACCGGAAAAATTTGCAAAAACAAAGTAAATTTTTCAAAACGGAAGAAGTTAAAGCACCGGGAGTGAATATATAGAGATTGAGGAAGGTGTGTAAAATGTTTCTCCATTTCTACGTTTTGAAAATTTTAATAATCGATGTAAAACTGACATGGAAATTTTTCTTATTCTTTTTACCACCGACTGAAACACTTTCGAAACTTCAAATATCTTTAGCGTAAGGATTACCAAAAATATTATTAAAAATGATGAAATGCTTTGACAGCTACCTGCCATGATGTTTTAGAAACAGCGCAGCCGTTAGCTGTCAAAATTCTTCATCATTTTCAATTGTGATATTTGTCGCTAAAGATAGTTTCTGCAGGCTCGAGTGTTTTAGCTGGTGTAGAAAAAACTAAGAGAAATTTTCATGTAAGTTTTCTTTTAATTATTAAAGTTTTCAAAAGGTAAGGATGAAGCAAAATTCGATATGCTTTCCTATATCTGTATATAATCGCTCGGGGCCCTTAAGTCTTCCATTTTTGGTTAAAATAGTTAAATTTTTGAAAAAATTCTGAAAATAAATCTTGAAACATGTTTCTCATTAAAAATTTCCTCAGTTTGTTATTGGAACTTTCGTTTTACACTATAAATCAAGGTATGAATATAGGAGAGACGATTAAAGGAGAATATCAATAATTGTAAATGAAACCAAATATCAAATTTAGTTCTCATTTCAACTTGTTTAATTAACACAATGGTACTTGATGGATATTTTTTTTATCATTTCAAAAAAAAAATCTTTCGCTTTCCTCACTCCGGCGGGGAAAAGAGGAAGAAATTATGAAGCATTAAATTTCCAAACTCTTATAAAAATGAGTACCGTTACTTATATTTATTCATGTAAACTCATTGAACCAGAGCTCCTATTGGCTTCCTTGGTTCCAGTTCCTTGGATGTAGGAAGAATTTTCAAAAGGCACGTAAGTATTGATTCTCCTATGAACTCCCACCACTGAAGAATATTGTTTCCTCTTTCGCTAAACTCTTCCAACGTCGGAATACAGTTCGAAGGGGTTTGATTACTACCATGAAGTGACCTATTGGTGATCATTGTGGGCAGTCAAATTCCCAATTAAAGAAATTCTTTTGTAATTAAGTTGAAGAAGTTGAGAAGATCCGTTGGGTAACAATTGGCGCTGTATAACAATATACACATACCGTTTGATCAGATTTAGTATGATCTTCCTGATATGAAAGTGTTTGTAAGTTTAGTAAATTCTCTAATCGAAATGTTGTTCGAGACAATTGAAGATTTGAGCCATCATTTGATGATGTCCACTGAGGCCAATAGCCATTCGATGTATCATGTTCTATTATGGGTAATTCATTAGTCACTAAATTTGATTCACAAAATGGTCCTAATTTTGTTAAGTCTGGAGTATAATTCTCGGATAGCTTGTCGAAATATTCGCCTTTTCCATATTTTGTATATTGCATATAATTTTGGCCTCCATGGTTTTGGCACTCTGTCATTGCACCATCACATTTTTCGTATTGTTGTTGGTCGGCACAATTTGCTACATTACCATCATATGAAGTTTGGAATGCTTCTCGATTTTGAAATAAGGAATGAATTCGAGACAAAGTAAATGGTTGTGTGAGCGCACGTCCACTTATCAACTCGTGACAGTAATTCGGCGTATCAGTTGCAGTAACATTTTTATCATATTGATATTGATATTGATTTTGATTCTGATATTGATATTCATTACCATATTTTTGATCAATATTCAAACTCCAGCATTGATCATCAGTATGATAGTAGCACATAGGATTGTTATGAATTTTTGAATTTATATTTCGACTGCCATCCTGATAATCATTGCTTACAGTCATAATTGAGGTATTATTTATATTATCTATGTATGATGAATTGGCGAGCCATCTCTGGCAATTTTCTATGATATCATTCGGAGAATTATGAGACAGTCGATAATGTTCCATATCATTGCTACCTGTTAATTCATATATTAACTTATTAGTTTTCTATGATCGAAAGATTTTCCATAAAAAAAACAGAGTCAAAACAAAGCAGAAAAGATAAAATTTGGAAAAACTACTACTACTACTATGTACACTCGAGAAGTTTTTAATAATTACCTGTATTTTTCATTATATTGGTTTCAACATTGTCTACCCACTTATAATCACCATCAATCTGATTGAAATTAACATTACTGCCAGAATCAGCAGTTAATGTATCTGAATCATCAAATATGTTATTGTTATGCATCGATGGCGTATGGCATACAGTTTCATAACTAGCAAATTGCTTCAAATTCGTTCCTGCTGGTGCCTGCAGCATTTTTTTCAATAGCCTTGAACTTTCTTGCTGAATATTATCAGTAATATCAATATTCTTATAATTCTTACGATCGAATGTGGAAACTTGATAATTAATAACATCCGGTGAACGATGTGTTTCATTAATGCCAGCAGTGTTATCCCATTTATCTATTCTACCTGAATTAATTCTCAAATCAACTATTGTTGGACTCTGGGATCTGTCGGTGGAATATCTTTGTTGAATTCCCCCTGATAACAATTGATGGAATTCCTCATAACTCGGTATTTGTTCACGATTTACATCAAAATTAGACTCTCTCACCTCTTCTTCGCCAGCAATCTAGTAGAAATTTCATTCATTTTTCATAACTGTCCCAGCCAATACAAATATTGCTATGTAATTCGAACCATGAATCATATATTTTCTATTATGAATTCCCTTAAAAATGTTTCATTTTAACTTACCCATTGATATTGAGTTTGGGGAGGATTTCGGCAGTAGTGAATATCTCCATAAAGTTCCGGATTATAACTTAATAACGGTGTAGAGTTGAATATTTTTTGCGCTCCTTTATTTGTCTTCTTACCACGTTTCTTACGATTCTGACGTAATTCATGAAGGATTCTTCCCACCTCAAGATCATTACCCTCATTAACAGCTCTAAGCACTTTTATTAGAAGATGTTTCTGTTGAATATTAAAAAAAGCGGAACGGTTAATATACTTCGGTTTTTTATTCTCATGTGAAGAGGTTAACCCTATTTGAATAATACTGAACTCTGATATTTCCTGGAATTTTATATTTGAGTGCTAGTGCTTGGAGCTCTTTATAAGAGAGTCCGCTAAGTGTACTCCCTTCATTCATCTCTTCTTTGTTTATGCCTTCCCTCATACGGTCCTATGCAGAAAAAGAAGAGAAATAATTTCAATTATAGTCATTTTAGAATCACAATTTTACAGGCTTCAATGCTTAAGTAAACCCATTTGTCTCCTAATACAAGTATAGATATATATATATATAATTACATGATCCTTCGACTCAGCGTTTATCTGTATTGTTTTTTAATTAATTATTATTCAGTTCTCTACGACCGCTTACATGGGAGAAAATGAAATTTTAAAGTGAATAATTATTAATTTCATGGTTCGGTTGATGATTGTATTCAGATAACTTAAGAAAACTTCCTGAATAAAATTGGTGGTACGGGATTAATCCTGTCAGCAGGAATAATCGATTTGCGACACCTTCACGGTCACCCTCAATACTAAATTTTACAACACACTCAATTGTATGCTAATTATGAAGAAACCGAAATGGAATTAAGATCATTAATGGTTACTGAACTTGATATCCAACCGAAAGATTTAAATTCTACGTGACCGAAATTAGGTTTGGAGATAATTAATGAACTCGTTTAGATAAATAATCAGCACGTCATTATTCGGCGCGATTCCTAGGGGATCGTATTTTTCCACCGGGCCTTAATCATTATTATATCATTGCTTTAAAGTAAAATGATTGGTCGCATGATATTCACATAATTTTTCCGTCTACTTTTGCATGACCGAATTTTTCCGATGACTTGACATTCATATGTGCTATTTTATCAATCCGAATCATTTGCATGGATGCATTTAACTATCTATGTATATTTGAGTACATGAATATAATTTCTCTTCTAGAAGAGGAAGTTCAAAAAAAGTTATAGATATAATATTTACGTAGAATGGCCATGCGCGCAAGAGCTAAAAGCCTCATACACATTGTCTCGGATAGAACGTAAAAGCTCGTGCGTGAACTTTTCACTCAGTATACATGGAGTAGTAAGGTCTACATGGCCACACTTCAGTACAGTGAAAAAAATTTTTGGATTCATAATAACTGTGCTTGGTCGACAACGAGTCTGGAACAAAATAAATAGACTGAATTAGAATCGAGCTTTCAAAAGATGCAGTAATCGTGTTTCCATATCCATAAACAAGCTATTCGATTATTCTGAAGGAATAATTCATTAATTTAAGGCTGAGAACGAAAGAAATCACATTCAACTATGAAAACAGTCCGAAAGAATCGGGAAAAACGTAAGTGCTCATTAAAAATTCATAATGTCTCCAAGACATTAGGTGTTCCCCATATAAGCACACGTATACATGACTGTAGTACCTGCTCGAGAACAGTATACGGATACCCGCACACACACACACGCACGCATATATATATATACATATAAATACAAAAAGTTGGACAAAGAATTGAGAATCCTTCGCAACTCATCCTCATTCCAAATTCCTTTTCTTCTTGAGTCATATTAATGATATATATCATAAAAGTTAGACATGAAGGAGATGAATGCTAGACATTGAATACAGTCATTACAAAACTGATAAAGTCGGTATCCCTCTTCAATTGACCTCATTCTACTCTCGTATTGTGAAGCAGTGTTAGAGACCAAGGGTATGACATTCCGTCGGACCAATCCCTACTCTGCTATTACCGACGTGACTTAAATACCCGGGAGGAAATAAGGACCGTTTTCGCGAAAAATTACAGATGATGTTTAAGTGTCGGATGTACGAATAAGGGACCCTAGCATGTGATCTATGTATTTTGGATAGAAGAATTAGTGATAATAAGAATTCTTATATCCGACCCTAAACGGAATATAATGAATTGACTGAATTCATGAAAATAAGCTCAGTTTAATCTGGACACCCTAAAACAAAAAAATTTCAAGCCTAACACGTAGTAAAATCGCTGGTAGCACTTCAATTACTATCGCTGAAATCTCACTGTCTATCTGGCTTCATTCAGTATAGGAAAAAAAATCATATTAGTTTTCATCTGCAATCTATTGTAATCTAACTAAATGTGAGCACAAAATTCAATTTTTAGAAGGAGAAACGTCATTATCCATGTCCTTATAATTTCTCATATTCTCTCTCTCTCTCTCTCTCTCCCTCTCTCCCTTGTCTTCCAGCACGTTTCTGAAAAGATTAATGGATGAAAAGTGAAGAATCCAATCGAGATAATATGTATTATGTACTTTCATCTCTCATGCTTCACTTGGAAGTGATGGGCAAAAATTTATAAATTCTGGCACCACTTTAGCTAGTAGAAAAAAATATACATTTGTAAAGCTGATGTAAAGGAAATAAGAGACTGAATGCATTAAGTTTATGTCTCGAGTCGAGGTGGTACAGTCTTGGCAGTTGTGGCCCATTCAAATATTCCAGAAGAGGAGCTTGAGGATGTCACGGACGTTTTAGGGGGTTCGGCTGCAACCAGCATTGCGTTAGGTGGTCGTCACAGGCCTGAAGAATTAGCTACATTAGCTAGAACAACAAGATTCAGCAGGAAGGAAATTCAGCTTATCTATCGAGGATTCAAGCAAGAGTGTCCAACTGGCTTGGTTGATGAAGAAGGCTTCAAACAAATATTCTCTCAATTTTTTCCTCAGGGTGGTGAGTCTGTTCGAGTACAAATTTTGAGGAATGCAACTTACTCACCTCACAGTCTCCAAATTGAGAGGTCAAATCATATTAGTATAAACTCTCAGTGATCTATTTTGCTTTTGCTTTCATGCCATAATATTCTTTCATCAGTTGCCGTCATTGATATTATATCATAGTTCAATCATGCTATTCGTTGAAGTAAAGTGATCTATTAAACGTACATATCGTTGACTTAGAGTCAAACAGGCATAAGAGCTTGCCTTATAAACAGCACTAACGCCACTTTGATTCTGATGCAACGATAGAAGCAGAGATATATGAGATATATATATGAATACATAAATTATGAAATTGCTTACTAATTATATGATTCTGATGCTTTGCGTGCCGCTTTTCCTTTTCTGCAATCTAGATGCCAGTCAGTACGCTCACTACGTTTTCAACACGATGAAGCGAAAATCATCGGGAAAAATAAGTTTTGAGGTGAGACGACGATAACCACTCAAAATAACGTCAATATTTAATATTCACCAAATATTAAAATTACGTAATCTTTATTGATTGTATCTTTATGTAGTATTCATCGCATTCCATATATTCTTACATGTTTTATACATTCAACATATGTTTCCCAATGAAAGATCTTCATTTTTGATTACAGGAATTCCTTTCAATTCTCTCAAAAGTCTCACGAGGCTCAGTAGAGGAGAAACTCCAGTGGGTTTTTGGTCTTTACGATTTAGACGGAGATGGTTTGATAAGCAAAGAAGAAATGCTTGATGTGGTTGAATCTATATATGAAATGTTGGGTCGTTATACGCAGCCCCAGATTTCAGAACCACAATTAGCTGCAAGAGAACATGTTAATCGTATTTTTCATGTAATTTATCTTCTCAAAATTCACATTCTTTCCAGTCCCATCCTTGAGTTTATACATACTTGAATCTTTGCCTTATTGATGATTTAGTTATAGCCGATTATTGTATCTCCTCTTTTCCTCAATCTAGCTCATGGACACCAACAAAGATGGCGTAGTTACAATTGAAGAACTCGTCACATGGTGCTCAAAAGATGAACAACTACTACAAAGTCTAAACACATTGGACACAGTATTATGAGAAATTATAATCCAACGTCACTGACGAATTATTGTTGAGGAAAAACGAATTGAAATGAGAAAAGAACGTAGAGAAATCCCTATTTATTATGCGAGTAATGTATCTACTATCATTGCACAACACTCCATTTTCATATAGATAAGCAGTCTAAGGAATCAGTTACTGTAATATCTCCCATTACATTTTGAAATGACGGAAATACCTATGCCCTTCTCTGCTCTTCACACTAAGAGAAAAACAAATTTTTGCCAAAAACATTTTTACTTAGAAATTATTGACCAAAAAAAATTCTTGAATTGAAATTCATCCAACTCCGATCTTATATTGTCGCCCTCGAGTCAAAAGGGTGTAAGTGCCATTTCTTAAAAATCCACAAAAATTGAATGTACACTCATTTTTTTATGAAGATACTCACTTACGCCCTTTTATTATTGGGCAAGAAAAAATGGCACTTACGCCCTTTTGATTCTACGGCGACGATATATTGCTTTAATAGTGAAGTCAAATTTCTATGCAAATTTCAGTTCAAACAAAGAAATTAGAATTCACTATTCGATAAAAAATATTAAATCTGAGCTGAAGTAATTTCAATCCCAGAAAGTTATTTGTCAAAAATTTCTAAGGAAAAATATTCTTGACAATAATTCCTTTTTCTCTCGGTGTTAAGCGAGATATTCTTATTTATAATTAAGGATTTTCAAATTTTCGTTTCCGAATGATGTAAGAAGCATAACACAATCATCCCATCTTCTTATAATAGATAAAGTCTTTCCATCGATTAAAATATTGTAAACACGAGTAGCGAAGTCAGAATAGGTAATCAACTTAATCACTATTAGTCACAATTCAACTGAGCTTTACTAAACAATCTTAATACTTTAAACTTGGGGTTTTTTGATTTCAATTTTATTATAAATAATGTTTAATAATCAAACTATATCTCCTGGTATACGACATAAAAAAGTATAAAGGATGAAATAAGAACATGATCGTTGCAAGTATTGTTACGGCGATCAGTAACCATGAGTAGTGAAGTTGGAAAAAACCTTTTTATCTCAGGGTGCTGGGAAAATGCGTTTCTAACCGAGCGAAGCGAGACAAAAACCCTTGAGACAAAAAATAACATATGCACCTCGGTCGTGAATAAGGTGCACCAGACAAAAATTTGTAGCCCTCGCTTCGCTCGGGC
>JABSMS010017645.1:0-11828 GCA_018902275.1 Aleiodes sp. PSUC_FEM 10030003
ATTTCTAAAAATTTCAAGTTAACTAAAGTTTGTTAAATATTTCAATATTTTTTCGTTGAATTTCAAATAATAATTTTCTAACAATTCCCGTTTTCAATTAAAATTTTCCTCAGATTTTTAATGAAATTATTGAAGTAATTTTATCTCAAACTGTTTCATTGAAATGTCCATTTTACCCCACTTTCCTCATATATCTTGACTTTATTCACAAAATTAATAGCAGCGAGATGATAAATCTCATTTTTTTCTTAATCGTTGAATGCACTTTATTTAATAACTAATTTCTCCTTGTCCCTCGTACTAACTGATATGTAATGAAAGATTTTTTCAACGATATCAATAAAAAATGAAAAGTAAGTAGGTTAGCTGTTCTTTATTGTGTTAAATGTACGGGCATATGGTAATACTTGGCGTTAAAAAGTAGTAAGATATTAAGCGTAAATAAAAATACACATGTGAAACACGAAGAGTTCTATTCAAAACGCCATGCAATTCCTCGTCATCAAGGGGTTCTATAAGCGGTGTTTATATTTTTACAATTTCACATTACTTTTGTTATCGCTCTCGTGCTTTTTCATTTACAATATCTGACTCAACCCAACCACCGACTTACAACACCAGTAATATATGACTTAAATGATTAAGCTTTCTTGACAAATCTAAATTGCATTAAAAGCTCATTCATCATTCTCCTTGTAATTAAAACAGGATTACCGCTCTGTAATAGATAGTGAAATATGTTGGAGCCAGGTTGACGTTGATTTTTAAAAAATGGAGAGAATTAATGAAATTCAATTTTTTCCATCATTTGCATGGGCAACTTTCACTGTCATTCTTCAAAAAAATGTACGAACGTTATTTTAATTTTCCAAATTGTTGAAAATATTCAACAACAGTAGAGAGAGCGAGAGAGAAAGAGAGACTATATTTTAACGAGACGTTACGCACTACTCGTTACGAATATTTTTCTTATGGTCACCTCATACCACGTAGATTCCTCTTTCTCTCTCGTCCGTTGATTTCGTGAACAAACCCCAGCGGGGCCCCGCAAAATTTAGTATTTTTGCAATTCCGCATGGATGAATGCAACAGGCGGCTCTTCCCACACAACGATAAACGCGCGGAGATACTGTACAACAGTTTCTCGGTATATTTTTTTTTCTTTGTGCAATAGCCACACTAGTGAATTTTCCAACCTCCCCGATGGCCTCACACCAATAACATCTACTTGACTTTCGTGTATGTGTTTCAATGCTCAATGTTTGTGTAAATACAATTTTTTTATACCTCCAGGCTTAGACCAACATAAGCATTCTGTTTCGCTATTCTTTCGCTTCAATAACAAACGGTAGATTACATTCAAAAACAACTTCACCGTTGCACAATTGTTAAGCTTTTTTCCCATGCTTTTGATGCACGTGATTATATTTCAGAATATATTGAAATATTCCTAAATAAACGTCCCATCAGTTTTTCTCTTTCTATCAAAGAATCATATTTTTTATATTTTTTTCTCTTCGGAGGTAATCAATTATTTCCAATTAATTCACCGAACAAATAACTATTGTTTCCAATAATGACAAATTCCTCGTTTCCTCAAAAAGAACGAAAAAACTACAATCAATACTAAAAAGTCATCAATAAAGACTTTCAAAAAAAATAATCACAGGGAGTTTTAAATCCTAGGGAATTTATAGAGACTTTCATGGCTTCCCTGACAACCAGCTGTCGGTTACAGTGCGCGTCCCAGGTGTTGTGTTTTGACGCGTTCATTTTACTGACAAGTTTGTGAAACAAAATCGATTAATATAATAAATTAAAAAGTAATACGTTTAATTTATGAGTGATTAAATAATGTAAATTTATCCTCCCTGTATTTGATCTCACGGTATTAATCTCTTTCTCTCCTGTATTATCTGTACTATGTGTGGTATAACCTAAAAGAATACCATTATAATTTTTCCTCATTTTCTTGTTGATTTTAGAATGAAAAATCGTCGAGAAAATAATAAAAATGACTGATCCAAAGCCAGCAGATTCATCAGAATGGAAGCATCCGAAGGAAGTGATGCAATTGCATCGTTTAAAAATGAGAAAACGTGCACTTCAAGCACGTATGAATCGCACATCAATTGGCCATTCAAAACCATCACTTGACATAACTATAACAGGACCATTGAGTGAATTAGCTGCTTCAGGTTCTCAAAAACGTAAAAATCCATTTGTAAAAAATGACACAAGAAAAAAAAATAAGGAGGAAGTTTTAACTGATCTTGAAGCCAGTACGGACTCAGTTTTATTCGAATTAATGAAAGGAAAAGCATCAACAAGTCTGAACGATGAAAATATTGCACCAAAAGGCAAAGAAGAATCTAGTTTATCATTCTCAAGTGTTTTAGCGAAATTAGAAAATCCAGATGACTTTGTAGCAGAACCAGAAGGACCAAAGGGTATGCCGTTTGTGCCAATTGATTGGACATTGAATACTAAAATGAGATTTATGTCATTGAAACCATTTGCGTGGAATGGGAAATTGAAAACGAGTGAACAGGCATCTGGAACAACTGGTTTTGTCAGGTGCCTGAATATTGGAGAACAGGAGACAACGTTGGATACTAGTCCTAATGCAAGGTATGTAGGGAATAGTGGGGTAACATGGATATTCCAATGAAACTGTTTGAGATAGAATTTTCTTATTGATACCATTGGAAAGCCGAGGAAATTTCAGGTTGAAAACATGTCACAGAATTAATATTTGATTTTTTTTTTGAAAATTTTGACGATCTTAGAGGGAAAATGAAAGAAACCCTCTCTATTTTCGATTTTTTTAAGTTTTTTATAAATAGCACCAGTTTTAATGGTCATAGCACAAAATTTCGAGAACCAGCTTGAAGGTAAGCTCATCTTCCATCGATTTAACTTGTCTTGAATCGATTTTTGAGGAAATTATATCTCGTTTTATAAAAATCAGTTTTTCCTTCAATAATCATTCAAAACTTGTAGGAAATGAACTAACTTGTAAGTTGGTTCCCAAAATTCTGGACTATGATTAAAAAATGAAAAAGTTCCAAGATTCAAAGGGTTTCGACCTTCAATTTTTAGGCAAAAAGATAGAATTTTCAAAAAATTTCCAACAATACAGTTTAACCCATGTTTTTGAACGGAAATTCTCTCATCTTTTCAATTGGATCTTAAAAAATTGCCAACTAAAGTCCAATGTATGCCTTTTACCCCTAACACCCATTTGCTCCCACTTTTTTCTATAAAATTTGCCAGAAATTTTAAACAGAAAATTTATCAAGTTTCATTCACAGATTTTTGATAATCTCAAATGTTTTTTAGGTTCCATCAATGCTGCTTAGTGTGGCAACATCCTTCTTTACCATGGTTAGAATTATTTCCACGCGCTGCTGGAAAAGTTAGTGCCAGTTTAGCCAGCAATTCAGCAATCGCAAATAATCAGTTCATTAAAGATGCATTATTTTCCGAATGGAGTGAGAGTTTTCGTTCACTGTTTCACCTATTGAGAGCTAGACAATGTCCATTTTTTTATGTTTGTGCTAATCATTTCACTGCACTCTTTCGAGCTGCTGGAATATGTGGAGTTTCTGAAGTTCATGTTCTTCTATCACCAACAACCAGAGGATTCAGGCAAGCCTTGAAGCAAGAGGGTAATTATTCTACTAAATCGATTATATTCACCCAAAGATCTATGTGTAATGTTTTTATTGCGTTATTTTGCTACAGAGATAGAGTATACAATGCCACTGAGAACTGGGGGAAAGAGACGATCTGATGTAACTGATTCTGGATGTGATACGTTAGATTCTAATGCATCGAATACAATTATTTCTAGTGATCATTTTGATGAGTGTGGACTGAATGAAGATGAAGACGACGGCGAGGATAATTTACTGGAGAGTCTTGGAATTGAAGATTCAGAAATTAGAAGAATTAATAAGCTACAGGTATTATATTTAATTCGCAGAAATTTTAGTTGAAAATTGGTGAGAAAAGATGCCTCAAAAAATATTTTGTAGATTCTTTTGCAAATATCTTAAGAATAAATGGAATTAGAATAAAATCTCAGAAAAGCTTTCTTGATAAATTCTTCTAAATTTCGTTATTCCCGAAATATATCAAAAATCCACAACTTCTGTGATGAGTATTAATGTTATAAATTTTTTTTAGAAACGAATTGAATTCGAAAAAGAATCTGAAGTAGACACATTGAAGCAATCACTTATTTTCGTGAAGGGAGTTGACGCCCAGGCACTATTTAATTTCTTGATAAATTGTAAATCAGCAGTAGCAGTGACAGGAGCACTGGCTGGTGTACCACCTACGCTTCTCGCACCAGTTGCATTTCATGGAGCAAGTCTGAAGCCATTGAAGGTAAATTTGTAATGAAAATTTGAAGACAAAATTAGGAAAAAGATAATGAAAGTTTGAAATGGAATAAAAATAAAAAAATAAGAAAAGAAAAAAATCAAAAATAAATAAAAATAAAAGTTTGAAATGATTTTCTTCTAGGTGAGAGAGAGTGTAGTACGTGTTGATAAAGACAAATACCATTCATTGGAGATAAAAGGACCATTATTACCACATGTTCTACCTTCCCTCTGCCATCTTATGAAATCTAGTCATTTAGAACAATTTTCAGTGAGTTTCGCACAATTGTCATCGACCAATTCATTTTCCGCTGCCAAAAGTGGTCTAGGTGAGTTTTTTCAACTATTTATGACGCAATTATGGTTGGTCATGACATTTTATTATTTCAGAAGCTTCTGAGGAAGAAAATAATGGGGAAATGAAACCACCAAGTGTCTTTGGACAGGAAAATCTTTCTGACTGTGGTTTTAATTCAGAATTACTGTCACATTTCTGTAATCCTGATCCTACTCGTATTCACATAGTGGAAAGTTTGAAATTTTCTAATAGCGCTTATACGTGGTCTTGATGATTAGCCAAAAGAAGAGCAAACGATACAAATAGGAACAATCGAGGATAAATTTAATTTATAGTAAAATTTACAAAGCCAGTTGTTCGAAAGTTGGGCAGTTTTTTTCATCTAGTCTATCGTTGAAAATCCAGTAAATATTCACTAGCAAACATGTCCGAATTTTCTGCGCTGTTAATATTTATTTAATTTATTCATAAAGAAATATCAATTGAGAAATTCCGAGAAACCAGTACAAATGACAGATTTTTAAGTTGAACAAGAAATTAATAATCAAGTGAAAAAAACAATTAATGGAACATAAAATGTAAATAATTACTGTTGCATACTGAAGGATAATAAAAATTGACTAATTTCGTATTAATTCGTTATTCCGTAATTTCATTACAATTATCCTTTGAATATTTTCATAACGAGTAGTTACCAAATGTGTGAAGAATCTCTTCTATAGAAAATTGTATGAACTACTCTAAAGGTATATCAACAAAATTGTCTACAAGTGCAACCGATGATGTGCATTCGATCTATTTGATTCTCTTTCGCATTTGTTAAAGCGTAGTACCTACGGAAGATAACCCGCTCGTATTCAGAGAGAACAATATCTCTTAGACGGAGGTTCGTTTGAATCAATAGGAGGTAACTGAGGTATTTATCGGCTGACCCTTCTACCTGCAGGAAGAATCTGTGTTTTCTCGATTTCATTTTTTCTATTTCATTGTACTTACCATCAGAGTAAAATTTCCAAACCAATTTTCATTACTGCAGAGTAATTTTGCTGCACTCGTAGAATTCTTACGTTCTGTGTAATGTTTTTATGGAGAACTTAAGAATTCGATTTTTGACAAATAATCATTCTCTACGTATAAAATTTGGAGCTTGGAATTTTTTTTTTGAAAGCTAAGCTCCGAAATTACTTCAAATTTTCACAGGACATTATTATTTAAATAATTAACTGTCAAATTTTGGAACATTTTCCATTGCACGGAATTTCTTTCCTAACAACCTTAAGCAATAAATATACCATCAACCTCATGATTACAGTTTCTGGCTTACCGACTTGAGGTATCACGCAGGAGATATTCCTCCATAATCAATAGCTTATATGTGGATAACAATATCTGCTGTCAGCAACATTAACCATATTCTGAAAACAGTTTATCCTATGACAATGAATTATCAACGATACTCCAGAACGATCATGTGATAACTAAAGGAAATAAAAGCAACCAAAATGTAATGTATAGAGGAACTGACGAAAAAAAATCATTGTTCATAAAGAATACAATAATTTCTACCAATGTTTCCGAACTTTATTGTAACCAATCTCTTCGGAAAGAACAAGTTATCACGGGAAAACAAAATTCCTGTGAAGTTATTCGGGAATCGATGTAGCCATGCGAAAGGTGGATGCATTGCAAACCAGTGGAGCAATACTATCAGTCTAAAATTTCCGTTCATTGATGCATGATTAATCATTCTTTGTGAACTTCATGTCTGCAGCGTACAATCCGATTTGTATCAAGACACCTGAACATCGACCAATTGAATGTTTTCGATATTTATTCCATAGAGCAACATCGCAAGAAGTAGAAAAGTTTGGATCTACAATTAAGTTCTTACTGGAGAATTTAATGTATGAAGTTGATAGAATTTACGAAGGCTCCAAGCACCTTCTAAATTATAGATAGATGAACTTTACCTGATAAAGAGCCACAAATTTATAAATTCTCTCCTGTTCAATTCTCGAATTTTAAGCGAAGTTTCTCGGTTCAAATGCTGCTAATTTAATATGAAATTCGTTTTCTCAATGGTATTGAAGGAATTATGTTAGCCAAGCTAATTTAGCGATTCTACCGATAACTAATTCTTATTTTTTTATCACTTGAGAATTTTATCTGTAATGAAATGAAAGAGCTCAAGGAGGTTCGAAAACATTGACGCGAGCAAGAATACATTGAATTTTATGCTAGCATCGACATTATTGAGTTGGTAGAAGGGGTTTAAAAATTCTTTATAATGAACAAGTTACGTTACTAATGAAAATATCGAATTTTCAAACCACTGAACCCGGTGCGTTGCGTCCTTGGTGGGGGGCCCCAGCGTTGGGCTGTCCCTAAAAATACCAAATCGATATCGTCCGCTGCCCCCGAATTACTCAACCGGTCACTATTTACGCAATAAATAAATTTTCATTGGCATGTTTTAAATGAATTTATCATGAAAAAAATCATATAATTCTCATAATCATAATTTTTCTATCAAAATAAAAAATGACGTATCGAAATACTTGTTTCTCTAACCTTTCATAATATTCGAAGAATCATAAACCAATGGTAAACGCATCACAATGAATGTTTTCGGTTGTTCGTGTAAAAAAAAAACGTTCAGATAAATTTATCTTGTACTCAAGAATATTCCGTCTTAAAAATATACTGACTGACTCAGTCGTCAACTCACCTTTCATTATGTTTTCAAAATGGAATTTAAAAATATAGTACGTTTCCTTAAACGTCAAAGTCATACTGGAAAAACTTCAACAAAGTTAAAAAAAAAAAACAGGCAGAAAAACTTCAGATGTCCCCTTTAGTCGAGTCTCGAATTTCACATTTATCCCCTCTTCGATATGGATCGCAACGATGATGGAATCCCCAACTGTCTCCGGGCGATATTCTAAAGTCACTTGGCGACATTAAATGAGCATCATTTGCTCCAATCAATTCCTAGAAAATAAATGAATGAAGACTTCCTTTCTCCATTACTGTTGACATTATTATCGCTCTTGGTACCCCTCTTTGTTTATGTTTTCAAAACAGTTGACCAAAAGGAATTGCTATTGATTAATTTACCAGATCCAAAATAGGGAGAAGTATGTATTGAAATCAATACGCAGAAGAAAATAATTTGAAATTGAACAATTCTTATAATTGTCATTTGTTTTTTATTTTTTTTAATGAAAACCAGAAAATCGATCCGGTACCCACGCATAGTGAGACACTTTCGTGAAAGCAGCCCCTCGCTGTTGGTAGTCCAGGAGGGGCTACACCAGGATTGGATGGAATTGCCGGGGGTTGCTTTGGCACAGAGCGAAGCGGAGGGAAAGACGTAGTATGAACGTGAGGGAGACAGTGCGTTTGATACCACGGATACGGCCTTGCCTGGCGCGCGTTCAGTTGATAGGGAAACACACTGGATCTGAGGGGGTAAAAAGGGAAAGGCGAGGGTGTATGATATTGCGCGTGGAAAGAAAAGAGAGAAGACGACGAACGTGAAAGGGAGAATTACGTGTAGGAAAAAAATGGACAAAAAAAGGGAGGAAAGAAATAAATAGGGCGAAGAGAAAGACCACGAAAATTTATATTGATGCAAACGTTTATATTAAATATTTTACTTTTTCTTTCATCAAGCTATCATTTTCTGTTGATGAAAAAGGAGTTTCGAATGGGTATTAAAGGAAAATAGTGAAAGGAGTTATTGAAATGGGAACTTTAATTGTTACACTCACCACGTAAGTACAAATTGAATAAATTCTCTTGAATGCACAGTTCCCCAATAATTTACGCTATGCTTACGCTGCCACAACTCATAATACGCATCCGATAGTTTATAACATGAAACAATAACACATACGGCTGTGGGGTTCGAAAACTGAAAAGAGCGAGACAGTGAGAGGGAGAGAGCAGTATCGCACTCAGAAACACATGAGTCTATGTGCGAGGCCACCGCGTAGAGACGTGCGGGGATTTGCCGCCCCCCGTGAGTCTCGGTTCGGTTACCAGTTGTCCCCCTGCACTGATATCAGTCGCGACTCGAGCGAGGGAGCCACAACGTGTGCCCCTTTGCGCGCTTACAAATTCTCAAACTCCAGTTTAGTCTTTCCAACGTGTCTCAATTCATTAACAGTATTACAATAACTAAGGCTATTGAATTTCTTCATCAGTGCCCTGAATAGTAGAGGAAAAGTGTACGAAATTCTTGCACTCGGTGCTTATATATTGAATTATTGATATTACTGGTGAGTTACATTTCACATCATTAACAATCAATGTTTCCATTTTTTAAAAAAATTACCGTAAATTAAAATTTCCTTAAATTTCAAAAGTAATTTCATCTGTACGTAAACATAGATGAATTACTTTGCAAGTCTGTTTAAATATTAAGGAAATCAAACGATCACTCTTGAATAGACCTGAACAGTTGTCATTCCTTCGAATCAAAGGTGGGACAGTGAATGAAAGCGTTGTATATTGAAATTTGCTGAGTGCGAGTAAATACTCATGACTATATATATCGAGACGAAATGGTATCGATACACATACAATTTTGTCGCAAAGCGTGTGCCAACCGCGGTATTAATAGATAGACAACTTAGCTGTCTGTCGTGTGCGCGCGGATCTCGCCAAGGGGCCGAGGGCTGCGGGGCACGCTCCATAAATCAAGCAATAATGCATGTTTATCCAAATTTTTGGTTATATAAATGTAATTAATGTGTTACAATTCGATCATTCATTATATGAGTCACACTGAAGGAGAGCCTCTTATCGAAAGTAAATGATTCAATATTATGAGGGTACCAGTTTCTCCATGTACTGAAATAAAAAAGAACACTGCAATGTCATGAACAGAAGGAACATTGCTGAGACATCAGAAAAATAACGTAAATACGGACTGTTACGAATTAAAATGGAATGTCAACGATGAACGTTTTATACCGGAAGGTTTCGGTGCATGCATCAACGGTACTAATTATAGACACGCTGGGATACCTAATCCACACTTTTATTTCCCGTAACGTCAAATGCACCATTAAATTTCATTGAGAATTTTTTCATTTATTGATTTTCTTTTACTCTTCATGGAGACATTATTTTTCTTGTGAGGTATGTATCTTATCACAGGGCCCCACCCATTGTAGATTTCTTTTAATATTCTATAGTTAGGAAGAATAACTTAAAAAAATTACGCGGCTCTACGTCAACAAAATGAAACAGCCAAGGAACGTATTATTTCTCTCCTGAAGTTCATGGAAGAAGAATAAAAATAAAAAATAATTTAAAAAATGGAACATTTTGAAGGGCCTAAAGAAAAAAGGCGAAGTCGCGCTGAGGGCAACAACGAAATTATGGATCGAGTCGATGAAACCTCCCTTTTGCGCATGATCGCATGGTCCTTGCGTTTATTCTCCTCTCACCCTCCCATTGGCCCGTATCTCCCTTGCGCGGACTTTACCCGCATATCCCCCTTTCCTCTCCCAACGTATCTACAAACTTCAGTTTATAAACAGAGAGAGAAAGAGAGAGGAATGTGGCGCAATGTTCGCGGGACCATTTTAACACGTACGCGTAGGCTTCTTTCATATACGCGGTTGTGTACATGAAACTGAAGTAACGCTTGAAAAATGTAAAACATTTGATCCACTAATTGCACGTAATTGAAAGAACTCTTTTCCACACTTTCATAATGACACATGAGAGGCAAACAAGTGGAAATATTCATTTTCCGTCAATTTATAAAGCTAGAAGTACATCAAACATAAATTTATCCTTTGATTTTTAGGTTTTAAAATAAAGAGACAAAAATGGGGGAAAAAACATTCAACTTGACTTGGAATAATCATTTGGCAAATCTATCTGGGCTCTTTGAGGGACTCTATAAGAGTGGATCATTGACAGATACAACTCTTGCTTGCCAGGGTGGAATGCTTCGTGCACACAGACTGGTGCTGGCTGCATGCAGTCCCTACTTTGAGAGAGTTTTCAAAGAGCATTATGGAGAACAGCCTATTCTTATTCTTAAGGGTAATTTGTTAAAATTAAAATAACTGTGTGTAAATCAATGAAAGATTTCATGAATTTTTTACAGGTATCCCAATCGAAGAAATGGAATGTCTCCTTGATTTTATGTACCGTGGCTCTATAAATGTCGCTGAAGAACATTTACCATCGCTCATAAAAACCGCTACGGATTTAGAAATTCGAGGCCTCTCTGGAGATTATCGGAATGAAAGCAACGATGTTTACTCAAGAATTGAAGCCCGGGGTCAGCCGTGCCAGGTTGAAACTAGACTACATCAAATGGACTATAGAAAATCTCATGCTGTTCCATTTTTAACAAAACCAGGTTGCAGTGGTTCAATTACCGGTGATGTTAAGATGGAAGAAATTGAAGTTGAAGATGATCCCATGATTATGGAGGGTCACGAGGACAGTTTTGAAGAGCCTTTACCATTAGCAAGAGAACAAATCGTATGCATTATTGTAAATTCTGTATTGAACTATTGTTAATTTAAGATTTTTTATTTGAATAACTATTTACTTTCCAGAGACATGTACCACCCCCTATGTTCAAACATCAGACTCGATTTGAGGGACAAAAACGTAGTTCAGTTACTCGTGCAACAAAGGATAATGCAAATGTCAATAAACGACATTCTGAGATTGACGAATCTTTTGACAACGAATCACCGTCGGAGAGTATCAAGTCTGAGTTGGTGTTCAATAGTAATCAAGATCCAACAGTGCCAGCTATACAGATGAATGAGGATTCAATGGATCATGGAAGATCGAATATGGTATGAATTAGGGGAAGGTGGGGTAAAATGGATACAAGGGGTAAAATGGACACTCTAGTTTAGATGTTATATATTATGAAAATCGCGAGAAAGCGAGGGAAATATAGAAGATAGGTTTATTTTGATAGTTTCATTGGAGAGCTGAGGAAATTCCAAGTGGAAAAAATGTGTAAAAATTAGGGGTGTGCGAATATTCAAAACTGAATAATTCATGGTGAATTGAATACGAATAATTCAATTCAATACGGAGATGAATATTCAGTACCAATCGCTTTTATGAATAGTTCGAATCAGTTCAGT
>JABSMS010017656.1:0-11824 GCA_018902275.1 Aleiodes sp. PSUC_FEM 10030003
TAGTTCATCTCTTGGCTATTAGTTTCTCGGTCAGCACGTGAAAGATATGTATTTTTTAAAATTAAATTTTCTATTGAATGGAATGAAGAACAATTTTTTAACTTAACTAAGTACATTTAATTGACGATTATTTTATTGTATTGAAAAAAGAAATAAAATTGAAAAATTAGTTAGCCACTTCTAATGAAGATTAACAATTCATCGGACAACATTTATTTAAATACAAGTTGAAGCACAGCAATATCATCATCAGCACCACAAGCCATTGAATTTGTTGGGAAACTGAAGTAGTTTAAGTACAGGCTCCATGTTATGAAAATAACAAGTGTTTATCCAATGAAACATTCGATGCTCACGAAAAATAATATGGAATTATAAAATATATAATTCTGTAATAATTGATAACTAATTGAAAATGCCAGTGATAAATGAGTTAATTTATCTTTGTCGTTTATGTGCGACTAAAACTGGAATTTTATTAGGATTACCAATATTTGATCGAGGAGGAGAGAACCTCCGAAATATTGACAAAAAAATAGCAGCATGTCTACCAGTCCAGGTAAGCCAATTCGCATGTCTTTCAATACAAAACTCGAAATTCATGATTATAATGAAAAATTCTTAATTGTTTTTATTTTCTTCACAAAGATATATAAAGTTATTAATGAGACGAAACAATTTTTGTCTAGGTATCAGTGAATGATGAACTACCAAAAGTTGTTTGTGAGGAATGTGCATTTAAATTGGATGAAATATTCGATTTTCGTGAAAAATGCCTTGAAACTGAGGATCTATTCATAGGAATGCTTAAGAGGATGAAGGACGGAGTAATTCATGTAGATAATGGTTTTCAAAATACAGTGGATGAAATTCCGGAGATACAGAGAGAAATAGACAGAATTCATGACAATATATCTGATATTAATAGTGAAATTGTACATGATAATATAAATAGTATAGAAGTTTCAGAATGTGTTAATAAGGGAGAGAGCGATGAAACACCGACAATACATACAGTCCAAGTAATAGATGAAATAGATTCTGCTGGCAGCGAACAAGTTGGTCGACAAGAAGATATTGAGCAACAAGAGGAAGACATTGAAGTTACCTTCATTGATTGTTTAGATGGTGATACAGTTAGAATGGTCGATGAACACATTCGTGAAGTAGCAGACCATCAAATTGCCATGCATTTAGAAAATGATATAACTGTAGTGGGACATCTAGGAATTAATGATGTTAATGCTATTGGCTCTGAATCATCGAATCAAATTGTACATTATTGTGATAATGTTAAATATGAGACTGTTCCAGTGAAAGAAGAATATCATCATCAGCAATTACATAAAAGGTTGACAGGTGAGGTTAGTAAGAAGAGAATGAGTCAATCTTTCGGAAAAATTCAATCGAACAATGATAAAAACAGTAGTAACGTAGAACCTCCCTTGCCTGATACAATGACTAATGCTAAAACCCAAGCAGAAAATTCTGATATTCCATCAACTAGTCAAAGAACAATGAAAAATCGCGAGATAGCAACTGAATACAACAAATACAAAAAACATACTTTACTTGAATCAACATTAAATAATCCAACGATTGATGGAACCGGTATTAATTGGTATATTTGTCCAATTTGCAATGAAGCAGCCACGGAGCCCAATAATCTAGCTGATCATTTTCATGAACATTTTCTTTTGTGTGCCTGTGGACTATTTTTCACAAATGTTGATCATTTAAATGATCATAAACAATTTAATTGTAAATCTAAAACAGCAGTAAAAAAGGAGCGCAATAATAAAAATGATAAAATAAAAAATCAACTGACACGAATTCACCAACCATTGAATGAAGAATCAGCATCATTGATTACTGAAGATAATAATAAAAAATCACAGATGAATGGTAGACAAAAATGGACACCCAAGGTTTGCTCTCAATGTGGGAAGCAGTATCGTACGAATTATAAGCTTCAGGAGCACATGAGAAAGCATACTGGTGAGAAACCATTCCAGTGTTTACTCTGTGATAAAGCATTCCGAAGTAAAATCGGTCTTGCTCAGCACACTGCAACCCATACAGGACAGTTTGATTATAGTTGTTCAACTTGTGGTAAAGGTTTTCAATGTAAAAGTTATCTAATTGTCCATCAGAGAGTACATTCCGATCTCAAGCCGTATCCCTGCAATACTTGTGGGCAAAATTTCAAAACAAAGCAATCACTTCTCGATCATCAAAATAGGCATCTTGGTGTTAAGCCTTACATGTGCGAAGTTTGTGGAAGAGGATTCATTACTAAAGGATTATGCAAAAGCCATCAGAAAATTCATTCAGGCATGGACAATCGTCAGTATCCTTGTGAGGTGTGTAATAAAATGTTTGTGAGCAAAAGTTATCTTAATACGCATTTACGAATTCATACTGGGGAAAAACCCTATTTATGTGAAGTCTGTGGCAAAGGTTTCTTAACGAGAGTGGATCTTAAAATTCACTCGACTATGCACACTGGAGAAAAAAGCTTCAAATGTGAAATGTGCAATAAAGTTTTTGCAAGGAGAGCTGCTCTTAGGTGTCACAGAAGATCACATACTGGCGAACGTCCCTACAGATGTGATGTATGTGGTAAAACTTTTACTCAATTCAGTCCAATGGCTATTCATAAACGATTACATACAGGTGAACGACCTTATGCATGTGATATTTGTGGGAAAGCTTTCGTCTCTAGGTCAACCATGATGTGTCATAAAAAAAAACATCATTCAACTACTACAATTTCTAATCTACAAAGTGAACAAGAAGTTGGAGCAGATAATAGCCCAATAGTCGTTCGAGAAACAAATGAAAATATGTCAATCACCCATTAAATTTGAAAATTCAAGTCTTATTCTGTTATGAAAATCTAGAAACAAACTTACTTGTTTTTTTTATCCTCGCTTCCTGCCTTCCTAAACATAATAATTAGACAACTAATACTTTTTTGTATTGAAATTTTCAAAATTAACTGTAAGAAAAAGATAATTCATTTGATCAATTATTTACGTGATCCCTTATTATTTTTTTTCTCTTGTAAATGCACATCGTCTATCAAGGCATTATTCAACAATTGAGATTTCAATTCAGTAAAATTCGATCAAAAATAATAATTGCTCATAATTTTATGGCACTAATTCCATCTCTGTTCTCACTATTTCTTCACGAGTATTTTTACAATTTCATGAATCAAACATTTGATTATGATAAATGAGAAAATAAAGATTTATCCCTGGAAAAGCTGTAAAAGTATAAATACTTTTTTATTTTCAATCATTTTCTTTGTAATAGCTTTTAAGGATAATTTTTTTCAATTACTTCATTTCTACAATAATAGGTTCGAATTTAAATCAGTAAAACATCAATGACAATCATAGAAACTTCATTATTTCATTCATAATTTATACAATCGAGGCTATTGAAGTCCTGAATCATAGTTTTCAATCGATAATTATCTCTTTTCAATGCTTAAAAATTTTTTTTTTAATGAAATTCATTGTAAAAAAGATTATAAAATTGAAAAAATTATTCATGTTAAAATAATCGGAATAGGGTAGATGCTCAAGTTTTGATGAGCGCTTCAGTTATGGCCAAGTGAGTAATTTTTCAAATCATCCTCAAATTCTTTTCTCATTATCAATTTAGGATTGTTATTTTTTAAACTATTGACATTACTATTGATCAGTTTATGATAATAGATTCACAATAAATGCACCAGACCGCAAGTGAATCAGACCATTCTTGTGCTGGCCATAACTGGCACATCTGCTTTAATTAATTATAAAATATTAAAATACTAATTATTTGTGAAGAACGTTTTCTTAGTGCATATACTTTATATTTATGGTTGCGAAGCAAAATCAAAGTATTATTTGATAGTTATTGATTGCACGATGGTACAGCAGGCTGGCTGAATCAATGTTTATGTATAGCTTATTTTTCGTTCGATCAATCCTCAACATAATGCTATTAGAAAATAAATAAAATTTACACATATCTCATGAACGCATTCTCACTTTCGTTATGCCGAAAATCATATTTTTTAGCTCTATATTTTTTTTTTTGCTGGTTATTTTTCAAGATTTTAAATGCTACTCGCCCACACCATGTAGTTGAAAAATTCAATACGAGCGACCAATCAAAACAACTCCACTCGATAACTGCAATTATTATACTCTACCAAATTTCATTTACATGTCAGAATTTATAAATTCAATGTAAAATGGGGACGCTTTTTTAAAAAAATAATATACGCTCATTTCTTGCAGCATTACTTTTGCCAATTACCATCATTTCTATATAATTGCATTGAAATAATTTTATGAAACTCCTGTACACTTAAAGCTCATATACAAATGAAGAAAAAAAAATTGATATTCACTTTGTCCAATTTCTGTCTGTAGCATATAGGCGATTAATATTTCATTTTTCAATAGATTCTAATTATTATTCAGTTTTATCTCCATAATTATCAATAATTCATAATTATTTCGAAACTTCTTTATAGTTACAGTAGTTCGATGTTACTCTGAAATTCAATTTTTTTTTCTTAACAAAGAAAAGAAAAAAGCAAAATTTTACTGCTTTTTTTACTATCAAAGTTTATACAAATTTCAACTTGGTAATTATGATTTTATTTTCATAAGAAATTTTAAAAAACATTCATCAAATAATTCATATATTCCATTCTCTTTTTGAACTTTTTCCTATTATTATTAATTCATGTTCTTTTGCTATAACTATAATTTTTACCTACTTATATTATAATACTGAAATTGTGCACATACCAAATGAATGAATAGTCAAACATTAGCACCAATACAATACTCGTATATGGTAACTTGAACAAATTATGCTTGAACGATCTATGAAATAATTTTTAATATACCTGCATTTTCACAGCAATTTCTCTATGTACTAATACCATGGCCTATCACCTCTGATGTTTCTTAGTTTTTCCACTGAGTCATCAATAGAATCTCTATCTCTTACGGAATATTAAAACATTATATTTTTTGAATATTTAATAAATGTTATTTTGAATACATATGTATCCATCAAAAAGATATTTCGCCTTGTTAATTTTGGCTAATGAGAAGTCGAATTACGTGATGAATGATTTGAACCGATGTTAACTACGTAATAAACCCAGTAATGTCAAAAATTACTATATTTATTTGAGAACAGGGGATGAAATTACGGTTTTGAATGGAACCAAATTTTCGAATTATCTCTAAATTTACAACTTGTAAACCAGGGTTTCTCAAAAAGTATGTCAGCTCGAGAATTTAAAATTATTTATAAAATCAATTTTATATTTACAATTATACATCATTTGAAAAGAAAGAAATTTTAAGATATCATGGCATTTTGTCTATGATTTTCTTTCTAAGGAAAATAGAATTTAGAATTGAAAAGAAACAATGGTAAGGCAAATGAAATAAAATGTCGGTCACTGATAGATAATAACAGGCAAGATAATTAGACGACAGAGAATTGATACTCGAATTTTAGTATTTCTTGCAATGCTGATTATAATGCTCTCTTCGAAAAAGAAAATATGTTTGATTATGTTTCGTCTATTGTGAGAGCCTCGAATTACACCTACGGAAGATACTTGTTTTTAAGATTGAGATGAGATCTAGAGATTAGACAATACGGGGGAATAGATTGTTTTCGGTATACATGAAAAATTATAAAAGGAGGGTACATCAATTATAAGTTGTGCATAAATTCGTTCAAACATAATTGGCAATTATATCATATACATAAATTGAAAAAAGTAAAGACGACATTCCCATAATGAGTATCAATTACATTCTTAAACCTTTAATGCGATGACATATATTCATTGAAGAAATACATTAAATAAAGTCAACTGAATGAACAATAATTCAAAAACTTCTGTATTATTACTTGCTTTGTCGTTCTTGTATTGTTATTTTCCGTTTTCCAAACTGGCCACAGAGTATAATATATGTATGCTTTTGTTGCTCAGTAAATTCGAGATGAATTAGAATGATCATTCTTTTCTGTTTCTGTTCACGTGTAAAATGTAAAAAATTAAAAAAACAAAAAAAAACATAATCAGGAGCTTAAAATAAAGAAAATGAAAATTCTTGAAACTCACAAGGTTACTTGACGGCAAGTGTTTGTTTGAGATGTCGCATCAGATGACTCCCAACGTCATGGACTTCGGGCCATTGTTGAAGGATGAATACAATGCCCAGTACAACAAACGTTGTTGTTAAAATGCGCACCCTGAATATGAAACAATGAGGCTTAGTACAGCTGAAATAAAGTCGCGGACAAATAACCAAAACTGATGAAAAGGTCATCAAAATTTGATTATTTTTTCAATCATTTGTTCTTCAAATTGGCAAAACAGGGAGGTAAAAGATAGAACTGAAGAAGGTACCATGTAGAATATAAATAGGTGGAAAAGCAATTATTACCTAGTTCTTAAAAAGGGCATCATGATTCCTGCGCCTGTCGCAACAAGCAATAGAATCACTTGGAGTACTGTTAATACTACATTAATAAGTTTTACAACTAGAGCCCTTGCATTACTGTTATCCAGTCCCTCTAAAGTAACGTACTGCTGATGCTGCTGCTGCTGATGCTCCATTTTCCATATTTTTGTTTGACAACTCTCGAGCATTTCATGAATATCTCTAAGACGATCCTCACTCTGATATTGTACCTTTTCCTCCATATCTGTTATAGTTTGTTTCAAATTTTCAACTTCATTTTGATGGAGCTCTGTCAGATCATTTATCTGTTCTTCCAAGCGCTCACATCTGAATCTTTCCTCCTGGAGTGCATTTGACAAGTACGTTACTTCCTGTTGGAGTGTCTGGAAGTGGAAATTAAATGGCATTTATAATTGTGATTCCATAATTATATTTTATCATAATAGTTTCATATTCTAGTTATGAATTTTTTTTTTCTTCTTTTTAATAAATGAGAATGATTAGAATGATTAATTGAATATGGCATTTGTTTCATAGGGGCCATTGATGATTTGCTGCAAAAAATTTTTATGGTAGGCTATACTAATGAAAAATCTAAAAATCATTACTACCTTTACACCATCCAATTTTTCTCTTATACGATCGAAGCTTTCTCGATGTTCCTGCAGCTCAGCAAATATTGATTTCAAACTGAATGCAGCATTATTACTGTGGCATGCATGTGTCTGGCCTCTACTACCAGGTCCACTTTCACTAGTAACACTCGAACACTCTGATCCTTCTTCAGATGGAAATTTCACTGGTACTGCACTGTGAGCTGAACTTAAACTACAACCACCAGGAAGTGTAGCAGATCCGTGATGGGTTTTCTCTTCCTCCACACTACAGTCATCACCGTTACCTGCACGTGGTTGTTCGTTTACATAAAAAGTTGAGCCATCTGCGGGTGACACAGTTACGATTCGGTGTTATTAACTTTATCCAATACCATCGTAGAAATCTTCAATTTTTCCATTATATTTATTCATTAATCTTTCTTATTTATTTTTGCATAATTTTTAATAATTTTCTAAATTTAAGGTATAACTATAATATGAGACTAAACAGCGAATTGGTGAACATCGCAATAGACTTTCTAGCGCTAGTATTGGATAATTTGACTCACAGATTATGGAAAGTAATAAATTGAGATACTGAAAAACAAAATAATTATGACCCATAATCGTGATTCTTGAGTATGGCAATGGGACACATATTTTACTGATATTACACCAATGTCAAAAAAAAAACATCATAATAATGTTCCCCTTCTCTCTAAAAAGTTAATATACTTCCAAGTTTTGCAGCATTTGTTTAACTAGGAGAAGTTGGAGCAAAATGGACATATTGGATTTTAGTTAGAATTGTAATATTTTGTATCATGAAAAATGTTTGAATAGAATCAGAGAATTGCGATTGTATCATCATAATCATTCTATTGATAATCTGACATATTTTCCTTTATTATTGATAAAATTAATCACACTCACGTGATAATGAGTTAATATTGTCCGCACTGCCAAATTTGTTTTTAATTAAGTGGGCAAATTCTCTTGGTTTCGACATGACGCTCCTAGAATGAAAAAAAAAGAATAATTGAAGGAAAAATATAAAAAATTTTATCCATAATTTATGGCCAAAGGACATGAAGACAAATATATAATTCAAGAGTACTGTCCTATATTGATTCACATATAAAAAACGATATTATTAAATTTATTGAAGTTCACTCACCCCGAAAAGCCAGTGATCCCATCTCTGATGTTACCTCCTACATTTCTAAAACCAAATTTTTACTCAAATGATGAAATTATTATTTACTAGAGATGGAGAGAGAGAGAGAATTATAAGAATAAAATGGAGTAAAGAATTCAATAAAGCAAAAGATATTTTTAAAAATAGCACCAATTAGTTTTTCACAGCTTACTTTAGGCCCTGTCCCATATCCCTAAGAACTTCGCGTGGTTGTCGATGACTTACTGGTGGTCCATTCATCTCGAAGTTTCGTAATTTTTTCATATAACTATCCAATTTTTTCTGCAGTTGAGCAATATTGTGGGCTGACTTTTGATTTTTTTTTTCAAACACCGTTTTGATTCTTGCCAATTGCTGTTTGTCCGCACTGGCCGCCAATTTCAAATACTCATTCACATTCTCTGAAAAATGAACACTTAATTTTTTTATGCAAATAAAGTTAGGTAAAATAGAAAGCAGGGCCGAAACGGAGACTGAAATTTTAGGTGGAATTTCAATACTCTATGTAATGAAAATTGCTTGAAAAACTGAGAGCATTTGAGATAGGATCGGTAAGGCTTAAGAAATATTCTATGTTGGAAATGATGTGTAAAAAATTATTTTTAGGAGTGATTTTTAGGGCTCTTAAAAAATAAGCTGATTCCCTATAAATTCATATGGTTTAGAAGCATTTTAAACAGAGTTATAATTCATTGAGATTAAAAACTATTTTATCTGTTTATCAGTTTTAAAAGTAGAATGAAGAATTAATTCATAACCACCCAAATCGATGGGAAATGAGCTTATTTTTTAGCTAGTTTTTCATTCTCCGCGATACAATAATCAGAACCGGAGTTATTTGTCAAAATTGGCTTGATCTCTGATTATTATCAAATACAATCAAATTTATGAAAATTGATCCGGTAATAAATTTTAGGACATCATTACCCTAATAACAGAGGGTTGTATCTCCATAGGAAATACGTAATACTTACATGCCACTGTTATTAAGGTGACGACATGTTTTCCATTGGGATATCTCTCAGTTTTGTCAATGGAATTATTCAGAAAATTTTATTTTGAGCCGTTTCATTTAAATTTTCACTCCCCCCACTTTTCCCTACGTCTTCACCGCAAAGTAAAAAATGCGTAAGTCATATATCTCATAAGTGATTTTAAAAAAAACTCATTACATACCATCTCGAGTTTTCTGTTCGGTTCTTATGAGCTCACGAGTTTTTGTTATTTTGATTTGTATCTGTTCAACAGCTTGTCTGACCCGAGAAGCACTAGAATCTACGTCGTCACTTATTAACTCAGACGAACCATTTGACAAGAACGATTGGGTTGTTCCATGATATGTGTCCTATAAATTTCATCAATAATTAGAGCATATACTTTGTTCAGACTAAGATGATGCTAGAACAAAAATATAAGTCACAGAAAAATTCATAAATTGTTAACAATTAAGATCCTTGTCACTCTTGTCAATAGGATACACTTTGAACCCGTAATTCCAAGATATTTTAATAATAGTTAGTAACACAATTTTCAATATCTTTTGATGTTACTTCAGAAAAAAATGTCAAAATGTAATTAAAAAAATATTATTTAGTACTCATTATTAATGTGCAATAATATTGACATTATGATTTATCAACTTATGTTGTTGTCTCCCTGAAGTTATATTTTGTGTTAGCTAATTTATTAATAACCTACCCCTTCATCATCAGTAGGAGGATAAATATTGGGTCCAAAATCTTCGGTTTCGATACCAAATTGCGTGACATTAGTGTCCTCCATAGTTTCTGAACCAGATTGTGCAAGAGCAGCCGGTGATCTCTGTCGAGTGCTTTTTATTATACCACATCCACCGCTGCTACTACCACTACCAGTACTCCCTTCTCCCGTTTGACTACTAAATAAAGTTTTTCTTTCCGCTCAGGAAAATTTTTTCAATTGTTACAATTATTTAATTTTTTAATTTTTTATTTTTACGTGAATTTGAACTCTTTTCGCTTACACTGTTGGATTACATGGCTTTGTTATGGATTCCAGTGTTGCTGAGGTCTGTCGCCGATGAGTATATGTTGTTGTTAAATTACTTCGATTGGGTGAAGTACCACGGGAACTCTGTTTACTTGATGATTGAACTGTCAAATTAGCCATCTTTTCTCTTGTGTGCAGAAGTATTCTATGTATTTGTTTTGGGTACTCTCAAAATTTCTCCTAATAGAAGAACAAAAATATCATCAAATATTATTGTTATATTTCATTGATTCTCCATCTTAGCGTGAAGAAAAAAAATGAAAGGAAACCAACAGAGAATTTTGCAAAACTCGGGTATTCTATCATTGACTATTTTAAAAAATAGAAATAATATAAAATGAGTATATTCATCAACTCACATGCAAAAACCATCGCCGTCCACGTTACTGTCATTAACTTTCTACAATCACTCATAAAACAGTCTAATTTTCCTATGCTGGCATTCAAAGAGAATGAATACTTATTATAATAGTTTCAGCTTTGTTCCATTCACGTAATCTTTTTTAACCAAATCTACATAACATTTTTTTCCCTATATTTCTGTGTCGCATTTTTATATAAAAAATCAAAGAGAGTATGTTGAATGAGAGAGACCAACGATCGTGAGAGCCGTTATACTTCAATTGGTAGATGAATCTACACTATAAAGAACCCGAATGGTATTATAGGAAAAATAAATTAACATAAAATTCCGATTCTCCTATTCAATGGAAGCCGCTAATGACGTCTTTTTAACTCACTGTAGTGAGATTTAGAATTATGCTTGCACTATTTAAGACACATTCACTAGTGATTTGGGTAAACTCTAGGAAATATTTAAAACGTCTCATGTCAAATTCAATAATTTGTACACAATTTCACATGACTACGATGCAATTGCATACAACTGACTGTATATATAGTAGTGAAAACTAAAGGTTCGTTCATATATATTAATATTCTGAACGCACTGGCAGAGGGAAGCACTCTAGCGTCCGGAGAGCAGTTCAGTGAGTTTGAGGGTACATCAAATAATTGAAATCGCAAATTAGCGTCAACCAAAAAATAACTTTATTAATTTTATTATTAATAATGTATTATCAATTGTGCAATTAAACGTTGTTTTCTTTGAAAACCATAAAGTATCCTTCTTTTTGTTCAAAAATCCCTCTATTTTTTTAATGAAATTTTCAATTCTAATGGTTGTGATGTAATAATTCTTCCAACTCCAAATCAAAGCCTCACTCCACAGGGACTAGACGTGGACTGACTTGGACTAGATTTGAACGAAATTGGAGTGACGTAGGGTTTCTAATACATATGAGATTTACGGCTGAATGACTTGATAGTCAGAGACATAACTAAGAAGAAGAAGAAGAGTATCTGAGATTTTTAAATCCAACTCTAATCCCGATGAAGCACGGCTTAGAGATACAGATATAGAATATTTTCCACGTATTTGCTCATTAACTGTTTTCCTAACCCTTCATAAATCCAAGTATGACATGAAAATAATAATA
>JABSMS010017667.1:0-11824 GCA_018902275.1 Aleiodes sp. PSUC_FEM 10030003
TAAAAATGATAATTAATTCTTTCTTTTGTTCTCTATTGCGTTGTTCAGGAATCTATGGTTTCACCTTCATCGCTGAAGAGGACATACCCATTCAATGAATTGCCTCTCAAGTAAGTACGATTTTCCAAAAAATACTATGATACCCAAAAATAATTTCACTTCATTAATTCGTTTCGTTTTTTATTATTTTAGAAAACGTATATTGAAAAATCTGGAACTTCAACATATTTTTCCAAATGAGGTACGCCACTTGTTATTATCATTGATCTATTCTGAGAAACCATTATAAACGTGTTCTGCCCTATTTGCTTACATTTAATTGTTCTCTGTCCTATTCATAACAGATACATGGAAAAACACAACCTCTCCAAAACATTGAGGAGGTAAACACAAAGCAAGGGAAACCGGAGACACCAGAGTACGAAATTATTGCGTATAATCGTCCCTCTCTGACGATTACAATTCAAAAACGCAATGCTTCATCTCTGCGTAGACCTTCTTAGGATATTTTTTTATTTTTCATTTTATAAAAGAGAAAAACAAAGAGAATATAAAGATTTAATAAAGAATAGAGTTTAGGGAGGAGAGATAAATGATATGATTAAAATTTTGTGATTGGTTTTTAGTGAATATCTCGGAAAATAATTGAGATAGAGAAATTTTCGTTATTATCTTTTTTGTAGAGGACAATTAGGGCTACAAAAAAGGTTCTCACATAAATTCCTCTATCTCGCTTAATTTCCGAGATATTTCAAACCGAAATAAGTCAAACTTAATTAATTCAGTAGTGAAGGAAGAGTCCAGCAATCGCAGTTTATTTTGAAAATATCTCAGGAGCAGAGTTTAAAAAATTCATGAAGAGACTTTCTTTGTAAAGAATTTAACGAACTACAAAAAAGGTTTCTTCCAAATTTTCTCTAAGCATAGTAGTTTCAAAGATATTCGCGGAACAAGCGACGAAGAATTTTCCACTTCATCGTTCGCTATTTCTGCTGAAAATTGGTGTAAAATTCCAGAAAATAACGCAGATAAAGATTTCTGTAATAAAAATATATTTATCACGATTATTTCCCGAGATAGTGAAAATCGAGTCGTCCTTCACTACTGAATAAAATAAAAAAACTAAAGATTCAGCAAATAAATGCCAAAGCATTAATAACTTTAAGTTAAAGAAAAATAAAAAATATTAACATTGTTACAAAGTTAATTACTGTAAGAGAATCTAAGAGTGTTCAATAAAATAATTAAAATATTTTCGTAAATTTAAATAACAAAGTGAACTTCTCCCCCCAAATTACCTGCAAAGGACGCGAAATTCCCCAACTAAATCGCACGGTCACTTGCGAAAGTGGGGGAGGGGGTCCCACCCCCTGCGGAGGAGGTTATGACACCATAAAATTTCCGCGATCGGGACACTGAATTGTTCCTTATTCCCCTTAAAGGTTTTGCCCCGTTCTATCAGGTAGCAATTACCATCTAGTCACAACAATCCCCCTCATTCTTTCTCTCTCTCCCTTTGGATTCTGTTGTGACCTTTTCATGAAGACTTTGGGGGTCTATTGAGTGCCGAGAATATCGCATAGCATCACTTTGAGTTTACCTGTCAGCGTGAATACAACTGTTTGAGACACTCTTCGTTTTGTATAGTTTGAATGAATTATTTTTATTGAGTTGAATCATTGTTTCATTGTTTTCAATTCACAGTCTCCAATAAAGAGGAAGTTGAATTGAAGAATTGAGGATTAAAAAAGTGAAGGAGTTGCAGGAGGATAATTTGTTGATGAAAAAAAATTGAGGTAGTTGCAAATAAATTCGAGGAAAAAATGAGAATTATGACAACAAGTCACGACCTCTATTGTCGTTTGATACGCTGCATCGTACTGAATTCATACAAAAATTTATTTTCAACCAATGAAACAATTCCAAGTGAAATTGCAAACATTTGTTTGTCCGCAATGTCATCGAAGAGCACGGATTTGAGGGACAGAATCAATGAATTTCACTACTTCGTCAAAGTTTATAGGAAAAAAATTATAAGAGACTGTGAATTTTATTACGAACAAGAGCCATTCATTGCCAAAACACCAAAAGAAGAGACTGAGGATCGTGTTTTCGCGTTCTTTGATGAAAATCGGGAAGAATTGATTAGCAGAAAAAAATCCGGCAAATTACCAACGATGATACCGACTTCCGCACTTCAGCAAGCAGCTAAATGGGTTCAGGGGATACACATAGATTACAAATCTAATGACAAATGCGAGAGACACATGTACTGGGCTTATCGGGGAATCGGGATGAAGTGGTGGCAGTCGCGGGTTACAAATGAGGAGAGTGCGCAAAGAAAGTTCGACAATGCAGAGGTAAGGGTGATGCAGAGGAAACTGGAAAAGTTATTTTTGTTACTGAATTGGGAAGATCGATTTTATTTTTTTATCGGTTTTGAGGGAATTGAGGAAGTGGAGTGAAATTCACATTCCACTGAAAAGGTTCGGAGAAATTTTTTAAGGATTTCATTGGAACGTTGAGAAAATTTGCGGTGAAGAATGTAGGTGAAATTAATTTTTCAGATTTTTTGTAAAAATTCTATGATTTGGACGGAAATTGAAGACTCAATCATTTTCATTTTTGAAAATATTCCGTTTTTGGAAAGATACGAAATTACACGTTTCAATCGTTTTTTTACAAAAATACCGAATTACTAAATGACAATTGAAGCCTGAGGTTTCGCGAAAAATTCAAAAATTTGAAAAATGAAAGGAGTTGAAGCATTTTTTGCCAAAACCGTCGAATTACCAAAAAATCTGAAAATACATTTTAATGCATGTTTTTCATTGGAAATTTCGGCCGCTTTTCCATGAAATTATTGAATAATCCTTCCCCAAATCCGCTCATTTCACCCGATTTCCACATAGAATTTATGAATTCTTGACCAAGTGAATTCAATAAATTCTAGTTCATCATTTTGCGATTTAATTTTTTAAAAAATAAACGAATATACAATTCTAATTAACTTAATTACAGAACGCAATTGGTTTACGGGACTTTTCAAATGGAGAATCTGGAGAAGATCCACTGCCACTGAGGTGAGAATTCGTTCTATATTTTTTTGGCAATTTTATTCAATTCTATTTTATTAACTTTTTAATTCCTCATAATTCAAGAAAGAGGACACACGAGGATATGGAATCAGACGGAGAATCCAGTTCCACAGACGAAGTGAATACTTACTTATTTCATTTGATTTATTTTGTTAAGGATATTCAAGTACTTCAGCAATGTTGTTTTCTCTCGAAATCTTTTCGAAAGATTAAATATTTTAGTGTTAAAATTTAATTTTCCATTTTGAGCCATAAAAAAAATCCTAAAAATCTGAGAAAAATTGAATAGTTAAATTTGTGAAGAGAATACTTTTTAAAAAAATCGAAAACTGCTTTCTTTGGACACTGAGGTATTTTTTCATAAATAACGTAAGAACAATTAATTTTTTACCCTCACAACAATTTTTTAAAAATCGTAATAAATATTTTGATATCCAGAATTTTAGCAAAAAGAGGTATATTTGAAAAAAATGAAGCTTCCGAAAGCTTAAACAATCTTCATTATTTATTTATAGAGGAAATGTCAAAAAAAAACATTATATACTGCAAAATGTAGTATCAGTAACGCTGACCATCTATGAATTTTCTTTCAAATTTTTTGGCGTAATTTAATTAACAATTTTTACTTGAAAATCTCAAAATGTACAGTGTGGTCAGTACGAAATTATTGATGGTACTTGGATTACCTTAATGACATTACTTTATAAAATGATTAATTGAAAATTTTTATTTCAGTCTCAAGATGAAAATGAAAATGATATTCCGAAAGACAGTGGTAAAAAATCACCCGAAGTATTTCGTGTTAGATCAGAGAAGCATTTTCGTTTCTTGATGCAGTTGGAGCAGAAGAAGAAACAGAAGATGATGCTTCAAGGAATTTGAATATAATATTAATAATGAGGTTTCCATGTTAATCTCGAAAATAATTACTGACAAGAAAAAGTGATGACTGCATAGTAATTACTCAGATTACGTTCAGTTAAGAAAAGAAAAAGTTTTTATTTAGTTATTGACAAAAAAAGTTACTTGTTTTTACGTGTTCCTAAAAAAATAAGACGATTTCATAATAAAATCTGAGTATTGCAATTTGAGTGAAGTTTGCCAGAACTTAATTTTCCTACACAATTTTTGAGATTATTATCCATAATTGAGATTTAAATATATTCATTCATTCAAAATAATTAAACAAAGTTGCATCGATCACATAAACAATTATCATCCACTAATACACCTCAAGTCGCCAGCGAGCGAGCAACTACGCCCCTCTAGTTAATGAATTTCGATTTGAGTAAACAAAGAAAGAATACACACAGATTCGTAGCGATAACACATGTATTTCAATGCTACTAGGGAAAACAAACATCCTTCGATTCCTAGCACATTGAAACTACAACATCCACTTTGAAGAAATCCACCGCAAAATTTCCTTCTACCATTCGCGAGTTCAATTCCAGTGGCATGATCACGGGTTCATTAAGCCACCATCGAAAAAATTGGAAAAAAAATCCTATTCACGTTATGCCCCACTCACTGATGAAATATTAATCCTGATCTAAATCTATTAATCATCGAAATGGAATTCATATGTTATGTATTATCTCAATCAAGAATTACTACCTAAGTACATATGACCCATTCCTCCAGATACGCCATATGAAATACCCCTTCAATAATTTTCAACGAAAAAACCGACAGGGAAATGCAGGTAACGTCAGTTCATTACGATGGTTGAATTTGGAAAGACGTGTTCAGTTTAAATTCTCCACAGTACGATGCGGATTATGTTAATCAATGTGTTGTTTGTTATTCTTGCGATAGCACGAACAGAGGGATTAGGGAAAATATGGGAACTGAAGCATTTTTCTCGTAGTGAAAGGACAATGGTTCGTAATTAATTCTAATCCAACTTTCATCGATGATGATAACTGTTGACATCGTAAATTTCTCATTCGGATTTTATATTTCAGAGAACAATACTAGAATCATGTTATGAGAATGTGAGTTTGTTCAATCCAACTGTTGTTTTTGGAGATTTCGATGAACTTAGTGATAAATCATCGATTATTCGAATTAAACTTGATCGGGACGTTATCAAAAATTATAAAAGATACGTATCACTGGGGCTTAAAGTGAGTAGAATTGTTTTGATCGAAGGTTCATCAAGAAGATTAACGTTAGATTTGAAACTATTGAAAAAAACCAAACTGTGGGATCATATGGCTCCCTTCTTCATTATCGGCAAGAATCCAGCATCCTGTGAAAGTTCAACAAAAATTTTGGATACAATGTGGAAAATGGACATCCTCAATTCGATATACATTTGTGCTCAATCAATTAATAACACATCCGCATTATATACATTGAACCCGATAGCAAATTATGCACCGCAACCCTGGGAAAGGGTTGGAAAAGTAGTTAATTTGAATATCTTTCGTCAAGTTTTCCATCCAAGTAAGTTATTGATTATTTTCAGTCTTCATTACTGAAGAATTTCATCAGTTATACATCAAAGAGTCATAAATATTGTATTATCTTTCGTGTCCTATTCCAACATAAGATTCTTCGGTTTTTTTCATTAAGAAAAAAATACCTTTCTAAGATTGTTGATAAGAAATTAACTTTCAGATGTATCCTGTCAAAATTTGATCTACGACAAGACAATATTTTTGAATGGATATGAAATTAAAACCGTCACACGAAAACTTCCACCTCAAGTTTGGGAGCCAGGAAAGAATTACTTTGAAGCGTTGGCGGAGTCATCTGTTATCGAAGACAAAATCCTGCGAGTCGTCATTAGAGCGTTGAATGCCAGTGGCACGATTGAAGTGGAAACGGAGATAGCCGGAATGCAGAAACGTATCTTGGATGGTTCCACAGATATAATGCTCAGACCATATGCTCTCAAATCGTTTGGAAAGAACCCATTCTTTTTCCCTCACAGAACGGTTGAAATGATAGCAGTGGTGAAGATGAATCCCGAAGTGCCAACGTTACATAAGATTCTCAAGCTCTGGAGTCCTCCTGTGTTAGTCCTTGCAGCGGTATTTCTGGCGATTCTATTTCTAGTTTTCATTCTGAAGAACCGTGATATTGTCATAGCACTATTGGAACTTACAAGATTACTTACATACACGTCAATCCGAACGGATGATAGAAATACCGCATTCAGGATTTATTTCACAACAATGCTGATCTTCATGGTTATCAGCAACGGGGTTTTTCAGGGGGATATTGCCGCGTTTTTGAGCACACAGGAGAGAATTGGTGCGGTTAAAACGATCGATAAGTTATTGAAATCAGGATATAGAATGTATACTCTTATTGGAACACTAGACTTCGTCAAAATGAATTGCCCACAATGTGAATTTGAAAAAGTTACGCGTGATGCGTGTCTCGAGTACGTGCTAAATGGCACGCTCAATGTATGTGCAATGAGAACACAGGCTTATGAAGAAAAATCTGCTCAATATCCTTTGGCATATGTTGAAGAAATATTGTACAGAGCATTTCAGAATTTGAAGTCTCGCAATGACTGGCCATTACATGATCGCGTGAATGGTGTAATTATGAGGCTTTTTGAATCCGGTATAATTACATTTTGGGAAATGGAAAATACTCAGCGGCCGAAGCAGAAACGCAAAGCCATGGAAGCTGAGTGGTCTTTGCCGAAGTATCGACCAGTCAGACTCATCAAATTAAACTTTGCGTTTCAATTTTTGGGATTGGGCCTATCACTTTCCACCATTGTTTTCTTCTTGGAGTTATTAGTGGCGAAATACAGAAGTTCTTGATAATTCTGAACCCAAGACAAAATTGTTACTTTTTTCCAATTATTGGACTTGATGATTCCTTATTTGCGTGTGAATTGTGTGGATATTATAATAATTGGATAGAATCAGTCAAATGACATAATTAAAAGCCAAAACAAATCAGTACCTTCAACTTTATTATTTCCAAAAATATGGAATTCTCCTAAACTCACTAATTTTTTCACAGAAACTCTTTTTGTAGCTTTCGTTCATCTCTACAAAGAAAATCTCCATGAAAAATCCTCATTTCGCTTCACTATTGAATTTCCAACTGGACGTGATCGTTCCAATTTCAAAAAGTTCCGTCAAAGAATATTACATACTTCACGATCTGACTTACCGACTGCTAGTAATGCAGTTACCTCAAGGTAAAGTTCTCAGTTTCCCGCGCTCGGTCCATGTTTGTTCGACGATTCCAAATAAATATTCCGAGAAATTTACAATAAGAAATAAAAAAATTAAAGTTTCATTTTCAAGCTCTCACGTGAATTATTCCCAAAAATTTTTATTCATCAAAAATATCAAATGGATTTCTTTCTTCGCCTTTCACTACAGTCTGGAGCTCCTATATATTACGTTATGACTGCAGCAGACAGTCACCTGTCGTCACCAAGTGACCTAGTCATTCAACAATTGGATAACTCCAAATAAATTATTGTCGTCCAAATGAAGAATAATTTTAATAATTAAGTAATGAGCGAAAGAGTGATGGAAGACGATATAGATATTTATGGTGACTTGGATAACATCAAGGATGAAGAAAAAATTGTGAGTAATTGATTTGAGGTTATGCTGATTTTCGCGGGAATTGTTCGTACAATCCATTGTTAATTTATCCAGAATTGAATAAATAAAAAATTGCAGGATCCTGCACTAGTCAAGGAGTTGAATGAGAAGAATGCAGTGTTGGAGGGTAAAGTGGAGGAACTTAGTAATGATTTGGATAAGTTACGTAAATATTGCGGGTCGTTGGAGGCTAATATATCGTCGCTACATAAAACTGCCAGAGTTGAGATTGAGAGAAAGGATCGTATGATTAGTGAACTTCGTCAGCAGTAAGTTTCGTCATATAAACCATTATTTTAAAATTGAATGAAAATTGTGAATCATTGTTGCGAAGAAATCTCTTTAATTGGAGAAATGAGACAATTTAATGATGAATTAGTGAAGGAAATGAAGTCCAAGAATCACTCCTACATACTTTTGTGAATATCTCGCGAAGAATGAGGCTTTCGAAAATTTATCAGAAGAGCTTTTTTGCAGGAAATTAAATTTTCTACAAAAATGGTCTCTTGATAAATTTCGGTAAACCTATTAATTTCGGAGAAATTTGCAGAAGAACGTTTCACTTTTCAACTTTTCAATTATATTTTATCTGACCTTGGTGTTGATTAATGAAAAATTGAAGTTAGGCGTTTTTGGTCACTGATTTACATTGATAAATAAATAATATAAATGTATAAACATAAAGCAGTGACCAAAACGGCCGAACTCCAATTTTTCATCAAACTTATCTTCTGTTATTAAGAATTCTATATTGCATTTCTTGTTTTTTGCAAATATCTTTGAAACCAGTAGGTTTACCAGAATTTGTCAAGAAATCTTTTTTGTAGAGAATTCAATTTCCCACAAAAAAGGTTTCTTGATAAATTCTCATAAACCTACTTGTTCCAAAGATATTCTCAATAGAATCAACGCGTGAAATTCCAACTTTTTCGAAAAATCAATTAATCTATTTTATTTCAGGATTGACAATGCCGCATTCCGTCGTGACAACTTCCGAATACCTAAAAGAATAAACAAACCCGTGAAATTCCCACCGCCTCCAAAAGAAGACTCGTATTACCCCGAAACAGTGAAGAAAGAAGTCAACGGCACAATAAACAGAGAAGAAACAACATACGCGAGTCCCCTGAATGACGAAGCTGATGATACAGAGCAGATTTACCAACCGGAGAAGGTCCCAGTGACGCTTTTCGGCGAGAGACTGAGAAAACGATTGCAGAGAGAAGCTGAGGAGGAGGCAGAGGCTGCAAAAGTTCTAGAAGAACAGAATGAAGCCTCAGAACCCAAAAAATCCGCGGAAGACGTGGACAAGGAGAATCAGTATCGCCTTATTCCCCTGGACCTGAAAGATTCGGAAAATTCGCGGAGACGAGGTTCAGAAAATTCCGAACAGGAGGAGCCGAAGCTTCCAGAAACCTCTGATCGCCGAAGACAAAAAGAGAATCACGATGATTATCCGAATCACGACAAACGAAGAAAATTCGGGGATAATGAAAGCAGAAGAGGGAAATCACCCGTTGATAGACACAAGAATTCAAGAAGATCAGAAGAGCGAAGAAAATTAGAGCACGAGGAGTACAGTTGTCCATCGAAGGGCGTCAATGACGAAATTTCCGCGAAGCGAAGGCACAGAGATAACGAGACTAACCGAATTACTTCTAGCGGCAGGAAGAGTAGGAATAATGGATCAGACAGTAGATCGAAAAGCAGAGAGAGGCGAGAGAGAAGAGAAGATTCGCGAGATTCTCATGCAGAAAGGCGGAAAAACGGAAGAACGAGTAGATCGCCAAAACGGCGACACGAGAACGGAAAATTGGGGAAACGTGATAGAAAAATTATGGAGGAACGTGTGGAGAGAACGAGAGAAAAGCTGAGGAGCAGTAAACGATTGAGGGGAAGGGATGCGAGTCCGTCGGGTAGCAAGCTGGATTTGCGGCAGCGATTGGGCAAAAAAAGCGAAAGCATAGTGCAGAGGAGAATTAACACGAGGAGTGAATTGAGGAACTCGAGGGAGACGAGAAGAAGCGAGAGACGTGAAAAAATTGGTGAGGGTGCGAAGGACAAGGGCAAAGGAAGATCGAGTAGCGAGAAAGGCAAAGATGAAAAACGTGAGGGGAGGGATAGAGAGAAGAGAAAACGATCGCGGTCGTGTTCGAGCGAGAAGAATGAGAGAGAAAGTAAGAAGGTGAATGGAGACGTTGATGTTCATGAGGATACGATGGACGCATTGGATTGTCTTGAAGAGGGAGAAATTCGGGACAGTCCGGGTGCTCCGTTAATTTTTATTCCGGGTTATCGCAGTGATGATGATAAACCTGGAGGAATTAGTCATGTAAAAACGGGTGTAAATAAATTAGGTGTAATTATTGATAAGAATTGTCTGGATGACACTCTGGATGATTCTATAAAGGAGGAAAAGATTGAGAACATCGAGAAATTCATCATGAAGATGCAGAAGAAAGACGAGGAGACTGAGGTTAATAGAATTGAGGTGAATTTGAAGGAAGTGTCGTCAACTGTTGATGAAAAAATTGAGGCACTTGATGGCGAGACGAAGACAATTATGATCAACAATGAAGCTGTTCCTTACAACTCAGTTTTGTCCAAGTACGTGAAGAAGAAACGTGAGAGTACAGAGAAAATATTGGAGAGAGAAGAAATAAATGAGAGCTCGAGTGTGATTGAAAAAATTGAGAGCATCAACTCGGTTGATAAAACCGATGTCTGTGCTTCAGTGAAGAATGATGCGCCAAAAATAGCTGACAATAATGTTACTAAAAATAATATAAATACGGGGAATAAAATCGATAATGGCGATTCAAAGGAGAAGACAGAAATAATTTCAGCAGCTGAAAAATGTAATTTGGATGAAATTGATGATAAAATTGTTGGAATTAATTCAGAAGAGAAAACATCGAATAGCGAAAATGATTCGTTGAAATGTTTGACTAAAGAAGAAATTGAAGAAAATAATGATGAATTGAAAATTAATTCGGGAGAAGTCAATCAGAATGGCGTAGAATCAGATAGAGCGAAGGAAAATGGTGACGTTGATGAAAAGGAAGAAGAATTGCAGTCAAATGATGCAAAGTTAGAGGAGAAACCGAAATTGCCGAAGGAAGAAATCATTGAAGCATCGAAAATCCCTTCGAAATCATCAGGAGCACCATCACGCATGATTCTTCAGCAAATAGCTTCGCCTACAAAGACTCAATCGAAACAAGTGGACAATCCTTTACAAAAATTAGAGCCGAAAGAAAAAGAGAATAGCGTTAAATCCAGCACAGCACTTCCTAATAGAATTGTTGTGGTAGCTAGACGTAGAAAAGTTAGATTAACCGACAGTTCAACTTCCATGACGGTTGTAATGAGTGCAAAGAAAACACCAGTGCCGTGAAAATCAACTGGTTAATCTAATTAAATTCACGAACTTTTGATCATTTTTTTTATAAGGAGAATAAGAGAGAAGTACCTGAATAATGAGAGTTTAATCAATTAAGTATTTGTACATTATTATTGAACCGAAGAATCATTAAAAAATTGTGTGAAGAATTGATTGACACAGGAAAAATGTATGAAACTTTTTTTCATTTGTTTGGTTGGGAGTTTTTGATTTAATTAGTCGTTAAGTGGGGAAAGTTGCGTGATGAATTTCAGTGAGCAATTGGTTTTTTGGAGATATCTCAGAATCTGAGGGAGATAGAGGATTTTTTCCAAAAAGCTTTTTTGTAGCGTTTATTTTTCTCTACAAAAAATGTCTGAACCAAAATTTTTCTATCTCCTCCAGAATCTGAGATATTGAGAAGAAATGATTTGAAGAAAAATTGACATTTTTCTATTTAGGGGAAGATGGGGTAAAATGGACACTCGAATTGAACGGTTCGAGATAGAGATTTTCTGATAATTTCATTGGAAAGCTGAGGAAATTTTAGTAAAAATACATGTGTAAAAATTAATTTTTTTGATATTTTACAAAATCTGAGTTTTTTGATCAAGATTTGAAGGGATCCCCCTTTCCAAAATCTAAAAAAATCACTTTTTTGGGAATATCTCCGGTTCTATTGGTCGTAACGCAAAAACTCAAAAACCAGCGGAAAGGTGAGCTCATTTCCCATCGATTTACGTAGTTCA
>JABSMS010017689.1:0-11822 GCA_018902275.1 Aleiodes sp. PSUC_FEM 10030003
AAAAAATAAAAAAAATTAAATTTGACACATGTATTTTTACTAAAATTTCCTCAGCTTTCCAATGGAATCATCAGAAAATCTCTATCTCGAACCGTTTAATTCGAGTGTCCATTTTACCCCACTTCGCCTATAGAAATATTTGGAGAATTTCTTTTTAAAGATTATTTTAAGCTTTGAATTTAAAATTCCATTCAAATTTTATCTGATTTTTTGGGTCAACGGAGCGCATATTTTTTCAAAAAGTTTTATTAAATCTTGGATTATCCTAAAATTTAATCTACCGAATTTTTTTAATTTTCTCGAACTTTACGAAATATTAAAAATAATTGAAAGTACTTTCATTTAAAAATTGTTGATAATTCAGTATTTTAAGTTCATGTCTTTTTGGAAAATATCGGAGTCCAAAGGAAATAGAGAAATTTGACTAATGATCACTTTTTAGCTCCAGAATTTCTGTACAAAAAGGTGCAAACAAAAAATTCTCTATCTGCCAGAAATTCCGAGATATTTAATGAAAACAATCTCTCACTCTCGCTGCTAAAAAAATGAACTAGGGCAAACACGCGCGCGTCGCACGCGACTGCTCGCCCCGGGCGCTGGATTCCATCAAAACACTCATTTTCTCAAAAAAAAAGTAGCGAAACGATGATAAGAGATAATTCAAATAACTTTGTGCAATTTATATCGCGAAAATCTTCGAAAAACGAGATTCTAGGAAAAGATATCAAGAAACCATTTTTGTAGAGAATTTTATAAGCTTCAAAAAATGTTTCTTGATAAATTCCCGTAAAGCCTAAGTTCGCGTAAGTATATTTTTAAAAAAATAAATCTAAAACAGGATAAGTCGATTTTCCCCGCCAATTGTTTTCCTCAAATATCTCAGAAACTAATGGAGATACGTCCTCTTTACCCTAATCCTTTTTTGTAGCTCTTGAAATTCTCTACAAAAAAGCATTAGGACGAAAGGGGCATATCTCCATTAGTTTCCGAGATATTCGTAAGAGAAGACCGGCGAAAAAAATCGACTTATCCTGTTTTACCCCTTCACTACTGAAATAAAAACTTCGAAAAATCGTGTGTAATCCGCAAATATCAACAAGGGAATGCCAATCCCAAGAAGACTAAAAGCCCAACAAAAAGAATCCCTCACCGTTTATCTACATTGAAAAAAATGTAAATTGTAGCAAATAAAGCAAGATAAAAATCAGTGTTGTGCGTACGTGCGCAGGCTGATTTACTCCGACTGTAAAATCGAGCCGTGAAATATAGTCCGCATTGCTGTATAAGCCAAACGGGGGGCACTGCATCGACAGATAGTCCTCCAGCCGCATGCACAAACCTCTGTCATTGTACGTGTACGTGAAATTCACTCACACAGGTCGAAATATAGGAACAATAGATACAGATGTAGGTAGGTCAGTGTGCGATACAACCTTCTGTACGTGGCGCCCCGGGGTGGCTCAACGCATACTTGCCGCATTTGGGAATTGGTGTGTGGGATTTCTATATCTATATATAATGCATATATATAATCTTTCTCCACAAGGATTGTGTGACCCACGCAAGTACTCTGATTCTCACTACAAAATGTGTGTTTAGTATTCCTGACGAAGCTTCTCACCACCGCTGTTGGTTGCTTTCAATTTGCCATACTATACAATATTTTGTACGCTTCAATTGCACTGAGTTACTGGATTTCATACAAATTTTAGTTGAGATACTCAATTTATCTTTTCAGTGAAATTATTTGATAAATGTTTTCGGAAGAAATGGAGTGATTTTTTTTTTCGAGAGACTTTTGAATTATTGAATTGAAAATGCAACAACCATGAAAATGATTAAATTGAATTAATGACTGGCAAGAAAATGATGACAAGAATTAAGCATTCATTGCATAAAGATGGTAATTAAAAGCGAAAATCAATTCGGTAGCGAAAAGACAAAACAGGATAATTCGATTTTTTCTGTCATGGTTTTTCTGAAATATCTCGGAAACTAATGGAGATACGCCCTTTTCACCCTAATGCTTTTTTGCAGAGAATTTCAAGAGCTACAAAAAAACATCTGGGCAAAAAGGACGTATCTCCATTAATTCCCGAGATAATTCAGGAAAACCATTGACAGAAAAAATCGACTTATCCTGTTTTACCTCTTCGCTACTGAATTATTTCTCGCATTTCGATTATGTTCAAGACACGTACGGAGAATATATTAAATATATATTGTTTTCAATTAATAAATTGATGTCATATATTCGTCCCCCTTTTTTTCACACCGACTCATATAATTCTTCGATTGGGGTCGTTGCCAATATATTTCCCCTTTTATTGAAAAGAAAATGATTAATTACAGGTATTAGCAACCTTGGCCCTGTCGATGGGCACATTATCCTGCGGGCTCGCGAAGGGATATACATCACCAGCCCTGGACTCAATCCTCGATTCTCAACCGCATCTCTACCAATCGCCTTCGAACAATACATGGTAAATCCCTCTCAACCATTTTTCCTCACAAATAAAAAGAAGCGCAAAGATCATTCGAGAGAATGTTCATTAAATTCATTATTATTCAGCAAACCAAAAAAATTAAAGAAACCAAAGACAATTCATGATTTGAATCGCACAGGTGGGCGTTCTCAGTGACGACGCAGGAAGTTTCATGGGTGGCATCACTATCAATGTTGGGTGCATGGTTTGGTGCAATGATTGGAGATTGGATAATGCGACGTGGTAGAAGGTTAGCACTGAGACTAACGTCCTTGCCGTTAGCGGCTGTTTGGATATTAACTGGTATTGCACCATGTGTTGAGCTTGTATTCACGACAAGCTTCATCGGTGGTTTATGCTGTGCTGTTATAACAATGGTTGCACAGGTAAATGAATTTTTTTGAAGAAATTCCGACGAAAAAAATAATCTGCGTTAAAATATCTTTGGAAAAAAAAATTGATAAATAATATTTCAATGGTGAAATATATTGATATAATAAAATATACGAACTAGAATATACTAGAAAAAAAATAGGATTATTGAATTGAAGATGCAACGACTATGAAAATGATTAAATTGAATTAAATTACATTACTGGAGAAAAATGATGACAGGAATTAAGCATTCATTGCATGGAGATGGTAATTAAAAGGGGAAATCAATTGCAGATTCCATTCAACATAATTAGATTCCAATTTTATTCATACTAAGTCTCTCCGATTGTCCTCCAAAAGGGTGTAATTGCCATTTATTCTTGCTGAATAATAAAAAGGCGTAAGTTAGTATTTTTGTGAAAAAATGAATGTAGATTCAATTTTTGTAGATTTTTGAAGTCGCACTTACACCCTTTTAACTCTAGGGCGACGATATTACAGCTAAAGATATTTTTTGAGTATTTTTTGACGCAAGATATTTTAACGCAATTTATTTCGACGTGCTACCCCGAAAATTTCCTTGAGAATTATTGAAATAAATTAATTTTTCAGGTTTACATATCAGAAATATCAGTACCTAACATAAGAGGTTGTTTATCAGCAATGCTGAAGGTGGTTGGCCACATTGGTGTATTATTCTCATACATTGCTGGTTCATATTTAAATTGGCGGCAAAGCGCGCTTGTCGTAGCAATAGCGCCAACAATGTTATTCGTTGGTACACTTTTTATACCGGAAACACCATCATATCTCGTATTAAATGGAAGAGACGAAGAGGCAGCTGGTAGTTTAAAATGGCTACGTGGTTCCAACGTCGATATCAAACAAGAATTACAAGTTATAAAGACAAATGTATTGGCATCGAGAGCTAAACAATACGGATTGACATTTCGCAATAGTGTATTTACACCGAGGCTTTACAAACCAATTGCAATAACTTGTGGGCTTATGTTCTTTCAGAGATTCTCTGGGGCTAATGCATTCATTTATTACGCTGTCATTGTTTTTAGACAGACACTCGGTGGTATGAGTCCACATAGCGCCACTATTGCAATTGGCTTTGTTCAACTTCTTGCTTCATTACTGTCAGGTAATTACGCTATTTTATTTCAATTAATTTTAATCGGTGTTGACGGTTTTATTTCAAAAGGATCTTGGAAACTATTGGATTTAGGAAAATTTATAAAAAATTTCAAAGTATATGATATATAATATAATATATTCTTGATATAAGATGTACATGAATAATTCTGAATATTTGAGTAGTACACGAATAAATCAAATTCCTATATATTTTATACATAAAATATACTTTAAAAATCATTCATATATCCATAAATATATTTGCACCACATTCATTGATATTTCACGGAATATATATTTTTTTTAATGGGGGAATTAATGCGAATCACAAAATTCTTTGAGTCGTGGAAGCTATGTGGAACTTAGAATGAAGGAATATTTGAGTGTTGCCAAGGTAAATACGAAAGGCGAGTGTTTCAAAACACTGAGTGGGCTAATGTACCTACCGCAATGGTTAGTGAAGAAATAAACTAACCGCAAAATCAACAGTATCAATTCGAAATGAAAATTACGGAATTCAATGTACTATTTATTATGAACAAGGATAAAAAAAAATAATTTTCGTTGAATGAAAAATACATTTTTTTTAATGATTTTATTTCGTCGGTAATGATCCGGTAATTCAATTCTTATTATTTTGTTAATTAATCGATTAATAATTAATTAATCCAGCAACGAAAATTATTGGCGGCCATAATTGCTAATAATGTCAATAACAAATATCATGTTACGGTATATTTATCTTGATAGGGAGATTAACTGATAATTAAGTGATAAGGAGCAAATCGAGACTGCGCAACCGGCACGTGTGACGCTCGGGCGACGATAAAATGTGACAAACACTGCTTACGAAGCCGAATTGATAATTTTTTTTTATCGCACAAGTAATACGCCAATAAGCGATTTCGATTTTTCTTCCATTTTTTTTCTTTCTATTATCTTCAATAATTTTTTTAACTCTGTCATTAATATACTTTTTCATTTAATTTTGATTAAATGATAAGTTATGAGATGATGAAATAATTGCGTGAGGCTTTTTGATGGAAAAAAATTCTGAAAATTGCGAAGGAGTAAAAATCATTTGCTTTATCTGAATTTTTAACAATGAAAAATGTTTCGACTCCGTCAAGAGGCGAGACAAGAGGCTCCTCGGTTTTGAGACTCGTCGAAAAGGATTCTCAACGTGAGGGTTCAAGAGGGAGGAATGGCCGGAGAAAGAGAGGGGGAAGGGGCAACAAAAAATGGGTATATTTGCTTTCAGATGAATATTGTTTCGCTGTAAGGAAAGGCGGAATTTGAAGAACAAAAAGGGAAAAATTTTCAGCACAAATGCATTGAAAAAAAAATTTAATGCGTTTTCTGGAAAATCAAATTATTGTTGACGGGAGAATAATTTTTTTTTTTTTTTTTGAATTGGTTTATTAAATATCATTTTTTGAATTTTTTTTTGCAGTTTTTTTTGGAGATTCTGGTAATTTTGTAAAATTGTTGATTTCCGATTTTTTTTCTTCGAAAAATCATGTTTTTTTCGAATAATTATCTTAAGAAAAAAAAGAATTTTTGATTACTTTCGAAAATTTCGATTCTTCAATGTTTTCCCAAGAAAATGTTTCTTTCGCCCAAAAATTCAGTTTTCGACTTTCAGGAAAGAAAATCTAATTCCTTTGAAGTTTGTCTGTACAAAAAAAATCATCAAAATTCATTATTCCCACCGGAAAAAAATTGAAAGATTGTTCCCTCCGAATCGATTACTGCAGGAAAAATCCCAACATCTGGAAAATTATAAAAATCTCTCGAAAGGTCCAAACATTTGCGTTTATTACCGCCCACGTGGCGTGCAAAACCCGAGGCTCTCAAAATTTTACCCTTTTTTTCCTCAATAACGTTCAGTTCAAACGAAATTCAAATTTTTAATCCTCCCATTGTGCCTTTGAAGTAGAAAAACTGTTTTCCTCTATAAAAATACACTCCGGAAATAGCAGAAAGGGACATTTTATGACTTTATTACGGTCAGGCTGAATAGCCGAGGGAAATGCCTCCGGGATATTCCAAAGAACTTGTACAAACCAGTTACCAGTCTGTTGTTATCCCGCTCCTTTTCGAAAATTCAAAAAAAAAACAAAAAAAGGACAAAAGGGCGTAAGTGCCATTTTCCAAAAATCTATAAAAATTGAATCCACATTCATGTTTTCATAAGAATAGTAACTTACGCCCTTTTATTATTCAGCAAGAAAAAATGGCACTTACGTCCTTTTGATTCTAGGCTGACGATATAAGACAATCCTCTCCAGATGAATACTCGAGTGATTTTTTTTTTTTTAATTCTTATTTTATTTATATCTCGGTTATTATTGGTGCAAAATCTTCCGCTCTTAACATTGAAATTTTCAAAATTTTCAAATCCGATAACTTTTTTTTCTCAAAATGCACCTTTTTCCGAAAAATGTAAAAAAAATCGTGAATTATTTGTAGAAAATTTTGGATATCAATTTTGCATTTCTCATTTTCTTCCCATGTCGGTAATTATTGGTTCAAAATCAATTATCCTATAGCATTTTCCCGTTAAAATTACCCGCTCATTCCAATGGAATTTTCAAAATTTTTGAAATTAAAAAACTTCATTTTTCTACGATGTAAATTTTTTTGTATCATTCCTCATTAAATTGTCGTATTTAAAGAAACAATTCAAAAAATTTCCGCTATACTCCCAATAATCGTTCAAAATAAATGATTCAATAATTAATCACCCAACCCTTTTCCCTCCTTCACAAGTGAGTAACAAACTCTAAATAGAATTGAAAATGTAATTTCTCACTTGAATATAAAAACCCCTACTAACGAAGAGTGGCGTACTATATTATTGGAAGAGACCTGCATCCAGATCGGAGAAAGGAGGGTGAAAAGAATATCGCGTAGAAGGGACACGCAAACGATAGAAATGAAGAAACTGCAGAAGCAACGAGAGAGTAAAAAATCACGATGAAGAGCGAGAAGGATAGAAAAAATGCTAAAAAGTATAAAATAGAGAAGAGATCGCGCAAATACGTTGAAAATTAGATTCATAACTTTTCTGCTTCGCTTTCGTGGACGGAGCGACTATTATAAAAAGGGAAAAATGAAAAAAAAATCAGGAGGATGGCGTACGGTAGCTTGTTAAAAATTCCGTGTGCCTGCTAATATCAATCCTCAGTCAGTGTTCACCGAGAGCAACTCATACACTCGCAGGAGAAAAAGCACTCGGAGGGGGGCTTTAGGTGGCTGAGCTGGGTTTCGCGCGTGTGCACATCGCGAAAGGATCCTCACTCCGCCCAGTGGGTTTCGCCTTCGTGGCCGCTACCACCTACGTCGTCCAGACATGAGAGAAAAAGTGAGAGAGAGGAGCTCAGGTATACATGTGAAATAAAAAATATAGATAATATGAAAGGAGTAAGGGGAGAAGGATTTGAGGATTATGCTTTCCGTTTTTCCACCAACGTGATTATTAAGCTGAATCGCACCGTCTGATGGTCTTTTCTCGGGTTTTTCGTTCATTGTTTTTCTTTTGTGTTATTTTCGCTTTTTTGGGGAAATATTTATTAGTTTTTGGTGATGAAGGTATAGCTTTAATTGTAGTTGATTTAATTAGTTGGAATACTAATGATTTCAGGGGTTTTTTGGGGTGGTGAGGTTGATGGAATCTGGGGTTTTTTAGGGGTTTAGGGAAATTTGAGGGGGGGGAATGATGTAAGACAATCCTCGCCACATGAATGGTTATTCAGATATTAAAAAAGAACTCTTTTCGACAATTTTTATTTTTTCAATTATCTTGATTATTTTTGGGAAAAAAATCATGCATTTTCCTGCGCAAATTTGCATGGGGATCTATTGGAATTTTTGGAATTTCGAAAATCTAGAATTTTTTTGGGGAATGTAATTTTCTTTGGAATAATTCAAATTTTTTATTCAGGGAAATTCTTTCCGAAAATCCTAAGAGGAATTGAAAATTGTTTTTTCGAGATAATGGAGTTTTCAAAATTTGAAAATTTCGTCAAAAAAACACGGAAATTTGAGGCGAAAAATGATACGAGACAATCTTTGCCAGGCAAATAGTTTCCGATTTATTAAAAAAAAAAATTTTAATTTTTAATTTTTTTTTTTCAATCTGGGTTTCTATTGATTCATTTACCAGCTCGAATTTCTTTGGTTATCCATTAAAATTTTGAAAATTTTGAATTATCTATTAAAATTTTGAAAATCCAAAAATCTCATTTCAAAATGCAATTTTCCTAAAAACTAAAAATAATTTCATCGTTTAAATGAATTTATTATTCAACAAAATTCAGAATCATTATTCATCTTCCTTCGCGTGTTTTTGTAACATCATTATGTTTCCACGTTTCTAATACACTGTATTTATTAATATTTTTGGTATCTAGGTCTTAACATTGGTGATGTTAACAAATTATTGGCAAACAACGAAGTATCAAAATTACATATAGCCATATTATATTTAAAATCCAATTTCAATTCTCGTGCCAACTTTAGAATTATCTCTTTGTCATTCGTTACGAAATTACTTCTATACTTCAAATAACTTCAATCAAAATTATTAATGCATATAAAATTCTATTTCAATCACTCCCAAAGAGTTTCACCATTTAATTCAATTAATCACAATTATTTTATTCCGAAGTGAATATTTTCATCTCAAATGTACTAATTCAATCTATTCGAAATAATTTAACCGATAGAAAGTTCAAGAATATTTTTTTTTCACAACCTCGCTCTGTAATATTTATTCAAAGTAAAATTCCAACACTACAAAAACTCATGTCTCATTTTGAGACGCTAACGTCTCATTTTAAGACGTTTAGGCCAACAGTTATGACCAAAAGGGCGTAAGTGCCATTTTTTCTTGCTGAATAAAAAAAGGCGTAAGTTAATATTCTTATGAAAAAAATTAATGTAGATTCAATTTCTGTAGATTTTTAAAAAATGGCACTTACGCCCTTTTGCCCCTAGGGCAACGATATATTAACAAATATATGTCGAAGCGGCAAAATTATGTATATGGACCCGTACATTATTTGATATATTCATACATATATTTCCTTATACTAAAAATATATGTTTTCATATATTTTATATCATATACGGCATTTCTGTGCGGGTGGAAAAGGAGCGAGAGGGGAGCAGGTAAATGCTAAAGTACCCAAAGCCAATACACAAGCGTTGTACACTTACGTTGTGCAGAAATACCTTCGGTTTTCCGCATTAAGTAGCAATCCCCGGTACAAGTCAGACAGTGGTTTGGGTTATAGACGAGCCAGCCAAACGATGCTCTCTCTTTATTTTCCTCCCCTAATTTTTTTTCCGTCGACAAACCGTGCACCGTATTTCGTTGCCTATCTTTTGATGCTTTTTACCGAGGCAGAATCCAACGCGAGTTCTCCCCTGGCGTTCCGAAGGATAATGCACAAACCAAAGGATAATTCCCAATACGAGGACAAAAATCCCGGAGACTGGGCAATGCCGAGCATTATGTCTCTTTCTGCGGATGAAAGAAGTTTAAAAAAAAATTAACTCTTATTTAAAAATTTATTTACTGTCTGATGCTGGCGCTCAGGGTTTGAACTCGTTCGCCTGGAAAGTTGGCTTTTCCGGTTTAGTGGATTGGAGAAAAGTAGCTCATTCTTTTGTTTAAAAAATACGTTATGGAGTGGAAAGGGAAAATACTATGCGCAATGATTACAGATTCAGTGTTTGGATGGTAAATATTATGAAAGTTGAAAGAAAGTTAAGGTGCAAGCTAAAGATCATCTTGAACGTAAATTGAAGATTCTTTTTTTGAGATGATGAAGTTTATGGAAGTTGGGAATTTCGAAGGTTTCGGTGGATAGCCAGGGGAATTTGAGGCGGAAAATGATATAAGACAATCCTCGCCCGATGAATAGTTCTGGAGTTATTTCAATTTTTTTTTTTTTTTGAAGGACATATTTCCTTCATTTTCTCGCTTCCTATTGGTCCAAAATCGATTGTCTTATTGTATTTTCCAGCTCAAATTTACTGGGTTCTGCAATGGAATTCCCAAAATTCCGAAAATGTGAAAACTTCATTTTCCCAAAATGTCAGATTTTTTTTTTTTTTTTTCTAAATGGAAAGATTGCGAGAACATTAAAAGAGAACTTAATGGTGAGAACTGCTTGTTATCTTTCTTCGAATTTTTTTTTTCAAAACATCCATCACACAATGTAAATTGAAAATACAAATTTACCCTCCGGTTGCCGGTAATTATTATATTAAGTTAAAAAAAGCAAGGTAAAACATGTAGAAGATTTAACATATCAAAATGGTAATATAATACCACAGATTTTCCCCCAAAAATGGAACAAAAAATAGAGACATAATTATTATTATAATTAATAAGGTTAATACATAGTGAAAATCTGAATACAGCTTTCAGCATTGGTTGTATCAGACTTTGTTGGGATTGGCCGAAAGCCCGCGGGGCCAATGTGATTGTAAAGCAAAAACTCTTCTCTCTACCCAATCTAATTACGATTCAATGATAAAATATCGTAATATTACGCCAGCAAAAGTTGTTGAAGCCAACGAATAACAATATATTATTCCCCGAAAATGTAGAAAAATTAAAGGAAAAAAGTGAGGATGAAATTGAGGAAAAAAGTAGTGAATAGGAATAATGTTATATTGGTAATGAAGGAATAAATAAATAGATGAATAAAAATGAAGGTAAAAATAAAGAATAATGATAAAAAATAAAATTGTGATGGTTAGGAAGAGTTTGATGGGAAAAATATGTTGGATATGAATTATGAATAAAAATTGATAAATGCCAATTGAAAGAATACAAAAGGATAACTCTCACAGCTATTCATATTACATAATTAATTTCGAGAAATTGATTTCTCATAATTTCTAGTATTCCTCGACTCAATTGAATATTAAACAACTGAAATTCATTAAAACTTTTATCACTCACAATACAATTTCGAAAAAATCCTTTCGTTAATGTAATCGCAGTTACACGATGGAATTTATAATATTCAAATGTAGGTGGAAAATTTATTTGAAAATGGATGAAAATGTAACTATCAAAGTTGGCGATCATCAGGAGTCTAGTGGCATTCCCCCCAACTCCTTCGCTTTCATCGCCCCACCCTCAATGACATCGTCAACTCGTCTTTCCTCATCCTCGAATTTATATCACGAATGAGATGTGCGCATATAATTAATTTAATTAAACGCCTGCGTGGTGAAAATTGTCCCATTAGTTTTGCGCAAACTTTCATCGGTTTTAATGCAATTCTCATAGTCTAAAAAAAATGGGGACACTTTGTTATTAATTTGAAAAATTTCCAAAGTTTCTTTTTAGTTCGAGGAAAAATATATTTTAATGCTCGTTAATTTCATTGAACGTATAACTAATTTCACGTGTAATTCAAATGTTTAGTCGTTTAAGTGACATTGGTCAGCTTCGATTTGTGGCAGGGTTTGTCTTGGGAAGTTACCCCCTGTATCGTGGTAGACAGTTAGGCGGACGAAACGACTGCTAATTCGTGGGACAGTGGTTCTCAATTCCAATAGCACCATCTCTATTTCTAGTTTCAGAGACAAGTAGTATTTTGCGGCAGTAAATTTTTGGATTTTCGGAATTTTTTAAATTTTTGTGGATTGCCAGGAAATTTCATCTCTGGAAAAATACATGGCGGGATTTCATCGAACTGCGATAATCGAAATCGCATATATCGCAATCTTGTCACATTTTAATGTCATTGGTAGAAATTGTCGCGGGAGAGGGGACGCGCGAATAATCCA
>JABSMS010017700.1:0-11821 GCA_018902275.1 Aleiodes sp. PSUC_FEM 10030003
GGACCCCTTCAAATCTTGACCAGAAAACTCGAATTTTCTAAAATATCAACAAAATCAATTTTTACACACGTTTTCCACTTGAAATTTTCTCAGCTTTCCAATGAAACTATCAAAACGAACCTATCTTTGATATTTCCCTCGATTTCTCGCGATTTTTATAATATATAACATCAAAAGTAGGGTGTGTCCATTTTACCCCGCCTTCCCCTATATATGTCTAATACCCAATCAATGCGATATAAACATTCCATGCTCTCATGAAATGAATATAATTCCCCGAAATTGCACAGAATAGAGCAATTCAAATGACGCAAACCATTGAAATCTCGTTATTATCAAGGATTTGAATACAAATAATGAAATAATTATGAATAAATGAATAAACCAAACTAATACTGTCAACAGTTGTATTCTTTCTGTGAAATGAAAATACTAAATTACACTGAAACTGAAAGAAGCACATGCGGATGTATTCCATCAAATAATTTAATTGAATTGCATCAAATTACGTAATGAGGTGAGCTCGTAATAAAATCGCAAATATATTCCCCCAAATAGATATTACATTTTAACTATAAAAATATTTACCTTCATCGTCACAATCTCCCGTTCTCCTCCTTCGCCCAAACAAAACGATAACGTGAAATTACTTTTATATTGAATATACTATAAAACAAAGATTAGATGGCTCACATTGTATCGTGATAGTGACAAAACATGAGTTATAACTCATAAATAAGAATGATCCCACCAACGGACGGGGTTGAGAGAACAGATAAGACAAGCGGCTTGTGCATAATATGGCGGTTATTCAAAAATGCTCTTCGACGCCACCACACTACCAGATCACAAGCAACTTCAACCCCTTGCCTCCGTCCTTTGCTTCCCTCCTCCATATTCCTCGAGTGTCCAACGTTACAAAAGAGGCGAAATAAAAACACTGAGATGAAAAAAAAGAAAAATAGTGGGGGATAGAGTAGACGCCGTATAAAAGCATGGAAACAAGAGGAGATGAATAAACCCTTTTCACCAATGTCCACGTGTGTGTATATAGGCTCACATAGCCCTGGGGTCTCGTCAAGTGTCCCCGGAAAATATTTATAAACGCCTTTTCTTCTGCACCACGACTCTTAATCGTTCTCTCGCTGTTATGCGATGAATATATAGGGAAACGGCCAGTTCACCCCAGTCTCCCTTTCTTGCCCTCCCTAGCCCGCGGCGATCTTGTAAATTCTCAAGAGAGTGAGACCCACTCCCGGGTCGATAGAGGCAAGGCTCATTATTCTACCGTTCTCCAACCAAATCCACTTTTTTTCGATTTGCATCGATACCAAACATCATCCGTGAATTTCCAATAATGCCACATGCTCCGTACTCATGTCGATGAAAGATGCAGAAAAAGACGAGGAAGCAGCGGAAAAGATGGGGGCGAGAGAGACGGAGGAAAGGAAAATGGAGAAAAATATGAAGAATTTTCAAGACAAATAGAAGCCAGTTTCAAAACCCTACCACGCTGCACGCCCTTTGGTTCAACGGAGAGAAGACAAAGAAAAACAACTTTCTGGAAAGTTGCTTGATAATAATACCTCACAAAAACGTTTGATGAAGTAAACAGAGTGTAAAGCAAGAAGACAAAAAAATGAAAATAAAACAAAGGAGCAGAAATAAAGGATGAAAATTTATGACAACTTGAAACAAAATATATGGGTACCCGTTTGTTTTTGAAGGAGAAAGTTGGGCTTCGCATCTTTTGGTTGAATTTTCCTCAGCATCCAGCGAAAAGAAAGAGAGCCCTTGCTCTCCAATGAGTAACACACGTATTTTAATGCATACACACTTGATACGCGAGTGTGTCCGTCATGTGCACACACGAGCGCTATAAAAAGAAAAGGAATGAACGGAAGAAACAAGAAAAGACCGAGAGTGAGAGAGTCCACGGAGGAAAGAAGAGGGCCAGTGAAGCCGAGAGAAACAGGAGAAAAAGACGAAAAATCTCACCGCCGCGCTGGAGCCGCGGCGGCGCGAGATGTGCGGTGGCACACGGGGGCGGCCGTACCACTCGGGTTATAGTAAAATATCATCCGCAGTGAAACTATAGGGCTTCCCGATTCTCCCTCCTATCTTCCTCCAATTTGAATATTTTCCAAATTGAATTGAATTGAAAATTATCCAATCGCGAGTCATCAGCTAATTTCCATGCTGCTAATTGAATTTAAGGAGATGAAAAATAATTGAGAGAAGAATTAATTATAAATGAATAACATGTGATTCTAAAATTCATAATCCAATGGAAAAAGAGCCCAAGGGGAATAGACGAGAGAGTCCGGGTCGGTTAGCTGTGCTCCTGCGCTTTGGCATCACCAGTACCACGGGCAAAACCCATCGTCTATCCGAGACGCGATGATATCTATAGTTCGGTAGTGGAGGATAGAAGTGTAGATACTGCGAGGGAGAAGAGAGAAGCTGGAAGCTGGGGCCGGAGCGACGGCGCAAAGCTCTCACACGGTGTGTGGCAACGAGAAAAAGTGTTGGTTCGAATGCAGAGCGGCTCGTTAGTCGTAGAGGACTCATTGACGGTAGAGCATCGTTCTCTTTAATAAAAAACGTGGTCAACTTTTTTGTGTACTAAATCTCGAGATTCAACTAACAAAGACAATTGTGTTAATTAATTTTGAGAAAGCGGAGAGTAATATAAGAATATCCGCGAATTCATATTACTTTATTCGCAAAGTTCAGTGTATTTCTCTATTTATATTCTTTGCTTTATTTTTTTTCATCTTCTTTTCGTTACTAAATCGCTGCTAGAGAGCACTCGATCATTCTCAATGGTACTCCACTGGGAATTATGACGTTGTGTGTGTGTGTCCCATGTGTCTCGATTGAATATGTTGTCAAGTTGGAAAACGTGAATTTTTTAGGCTAAAAGAAAAACACTCGGTGGATTAGCGTTCAAGTGCTTTCTGGTTGTCGTGTGAGGGAGGGAGTTTAAACCTAAAAATAGAAGAAATAAGAGAGAGGAAAAAAGTCTGAAGAAAATAAGATTGATGCTGAAATTTTAGTGTAAGGTGTATGTGGATGTACATTGGATAGATGGTGTGGGCTTCGATGATACGTGACCTGTTATATATATATGCATAGATGTACGTATATATATATAACGTGCCAATGCAAATTTTCGCCGGGTGCGAACGTTTCACAGCTGGATACGCGACCGTGAATCACATCAAGAATATGTTGACTCCTTTAACCAGCAAATGTCAGTTTATTTTGATTTATTTGTTTCATTAAATATTTTCATTCGAATTTTTTATCAATTCACGCTTGTAACTTATAACGCAAATTAATCTGTTTTCATTTGGTTATTCAATCTCGGGAACATGAGAATCAATGATAATCTCTGTAAATGGGCGAATTTGGAAGGCCATAAACTTGTATAATTTGATGAAACCGTAGGGAGGACGTAGACGAAAGGATAACCCCAATTTCCTTCCGTATATGAGGAAATTGATCGCGTAGGAAAACCATGATATTCTGCGTTTAGAGGTTTACCTTACTTGTTTGTACGTCTGTAATATTCCGTTTATTTTCTCCGCTCAAACAAACTCATCAAATTAAATTTATAAAATCCAGCAGATTATTTTTTTCCCTTTTCGCTTTTTCATTTATTTCTTTCCGCCGCTGTTACACAGCAGAGTGGACATTTCTTTCAATTTTTTTTTTCACCTATTTTTTGCCCACTCGTGACAAGTATCCATAGAGATGAGAGACGTTTTTATTCATAAAAAATGAATGAATATTATGAAAAAAAGGAGAAAGAACGAATGGAATGGGCTAAATGTAAAGAGAGGTGAAATTATTCACCGTGACCTAAAATCAGGGATTGGTTTGAATTATACTGACGTGCCTTTGACGGGAATAAAAAAAATAAAATAAAAAAAACGTGAGAGCAGAAGGGGCGGAGGGGAGGAAGGGAACATAAAAGAAAGAGTTGGTGAAATGGTTTTTGAGCTCTTCCATTAGCGAACCATGCAAAGGTCGAATTGCTCTGGGAATCGTCAAAAAAAAATCAAAAAATGTAGGGATTCCTTTAATCTTGTTCAAGTACTACTTCATCGGGATTCATCAGATACTACCATGATTTGTAGCTCATTGAATAGCGAGAATGAAAAACCAAAAATCCATGTGTAATGAAAAACAGATATTCTCGAATGTGGATGAAAAATTAAAGCTTTAAAATCCCTGAAGCTACAAAAGTTCTTCATTCATTCCCCATTGAAAATTGAATTGTGAAACTTACGGAATCAGTCTATACAAGTATGAAAAAGGATTGATATAAATTAGCTACTGGGAGTATGAAAGCAAAGTAGAAATAAAAATAGAAAGTTTAAACGACTCTTTGGGTTCACAGGAACGAGTGAGACAGAAGCGAGCGCAGAAAGGAACAGAAAAAATTGAACAGTGAAACAGGACGAAATAGAAGAGTTTCAGGGAGCGAATGGGGAGACAGGGAACCGATTGAGAAACGACTGGAGCTACTCGTAATACGTGAAATGTTTAATGGAGAAGGACACTGACTAAACGGAAAACTTTGTTGGACCGTTTCGGAACCACTGGTGAGCATTAATTGGTCTAAAAGCAATCAAGACACGCGTGGTACGATGCCCATGCAAACGAACACTGGGGACAGTGGTGGTTCGTTACCATTCGGTTGTGCCAAGGGGCAACACCAAGAATCACGGTGATTGGGTCTCGTGTCCCAAGTCAATAAATCCTTCATCGAGTAGCAGGGTATTTCTCAGTAAGAAATTCCTATCTACTATGAGCGAAACGAAAAATTCATGAGGAAAAAAACGAGAGAATTGATCTGAGATGAAAGAAATATTAGCAAATAAAATTGAATAAATACCATATGGATAAATGTATGCAACTGTGATTTCTTTTGTTTGGTTTATTCTTTCGAAGTAAATCGTTGAAGCGTGGAGACACAACTCATCATCGAACTGACAGCCTAGAGAGAAAAGAAAACATAAAAATAGTGAGCTTAGGTGGATTGGTATTCGTGCAGTGGTAGGATCGTTGCACAGGAAGAAAAAAAAGGAAAAAGAAGACGTAAAGAAATAGAAAGGATAAAAGCCACGAGTGAGAAAGCATCAGTTGGTTCATGCCTGTATGTAGATTGTACCTCTCTTCGCGTGAGAGAAAAAGAGACGGAGAATAAAGGAGTGGAGAAGAGGAAAGCTGTGAAAAACATGACGCCACGAAAGTACGTAACTTATGGCCTCGCATAAATAACCAAGCTGAGCTCGTATAACGCTTCTATTCGGGATCGATGCCGCTTTAGGTTCGTTCGCTTTTGGTGAGGCCGTTTATCCTGGACAAGGGAGAGAGAAAGCGTGAAATACATACTGAAGGACCAAAATATAGATTAGAGTCGAAAAATCTAGTTTGAAGTTGAAGAAAGAAAGAGTAACGGAATAAAAATAAAGGAAACAGAAATAATAAGAAAAAGGAAAACGAAAAGATATAACCGTGAGGGAACCTAAACTTTGCCGTCGACATGGGACTGTTGATGCTGTTGGCTGCAACCCTCCTCTTGGGCTACTGCCAGACAGATGAAAAAGGTAACGTATGGATATATAGCACATTGTTATATCGTAAGAAATAAACGGATATCCCGTTCTGGATATAAGATATACACAAACATAGCCACACATGATATAGACTCTCGTAATCATTTCATTCCCCATCATCATGTTATTATTTTCGCCCATTTTTTCTTCCCCTCGGGTTTTTTTTCGTTGCCTCTCATTCAGTTTCACCACTGAGGTCAGCGATTATCCTAACAAAATATAAAAACGTTGTGGTATCATAAAATAAACCGTGGATTATTATGATTTTATGTATGGTAAAGCGGAGGGAGGAGAATGTGTATCTGTGGGTGGAGGGGCGAGGAAGATCGCCATTGCATCTCTTTCATCCTTCGCATTTCATACTTATAGAGAATTATAATGCCAACGATAACAGCCACTTTGCTTCTATGTGTACTGCCGTTGCTGGCTCTTGGTGTATTTCTCACCCGTGGAAAATCCAAGGTTCTACGATAATAGAACGTATATATAGTGTTTGGGTTTTGTGGGGCCAAAGTACCTTTCCCCCTACTCCCGCTGCCCTTTCTCCTGAAACTGCGGCACTCCGCTTCGTAAACAAACATTCGAATAATTCGTTAGATGCAAGCACAGTGCAGAAACATTTTTAGTAGTTTCATGTTTTTTTTTAAGTTCTTGATTTAGTTTGTCGATACCTTGACATTTCATTTTCAACCTTTGATAGAATTGTGGTCAAGTTTATTTTGATGTCTTCTTATGAAAAGTAAGGAAGCAATTAATGAGTGAATGAAAAAGTTTTTCACTCAAATTGCGTAATGAGAATTTTATGTCCTGTTTCATCTGAAGAGAAAAGTGAGCAATGTGAAAATTAAACAGCCAACGAACATCCTTCTTTGATAGCACAGCGTGAGATCCTTTCACACATCGTGTTCAGCGAAAATAAAATGCGGAAAACATTTTTCCCCTTCTCGTACTTTGTGAGTCACAAGGCTGCTTTGTTAATTATCTGCATATATTAATTATGTTATCCTGTTGATTATTAATTAATAAGCTTCCTCGATATGTTCAATTTTCCCTGCTGAAAGAATTTTATGCTTTCCGGAAATCTTCTCTTTTGTTCGGCATGAGTGAAGAAACATTGCGTCACTTTAGGACGACGATATGGAAGTACGTACGCACCTTTTATTCCTTCAGTGATTTCATTCTGGTGAAGAACATTCCCTACGATTTTCTTAAGATTATCTCACCATTGACGAAGGAATTGTTAGCTAACACATGAAGTTTCCGTTTAATGAAGGGAAACTCTCAAAGTAAGAAAAGTAGGGCATTTTCACCTGCGGATGAACCGAAAGTAATCAGGCGAGTAGAGATATCGTACGTCTTCTTCGAAGTACAATAGAAAGTTCGAAGTTTCACCTGTTTCGCTGGAGGAGCAAAGAAGCACTTCATTTGTTGGAAATTTTTACTTTACGAGTAATATTGCTAAGTAAAGATATCGATTTTCTAGAGAATAACGTCAATTTTTCGTCCCAGAAAATGGTTTATGATATTGAACTTTCCAAGCGCGGAGGTCAGGCATGATACATTGAGAGAAGAATATAATGGGGCTATTGCACGAAATTTTGAAATTTATTTATATGAAAATATGGATAAAGTTAAACATATTTGAAAGAAGAAAATTGCCAAGTCGCATTTTTATTCGTTAAAAAAACTAATTTTTGTAGCGCTTGGATGACCTTGAATGACGTCACTATTTCCGTCGACGCGGTGCCTTAACAGAACTAGATTTAGTTTGAACTACTCTCGGCATTTTATAAAATTGTAATTAAATTATTGATCAATACATTTCTATTCAGACTAATCTGCGAAAATTCAACTTAGTAATATTCACTATTTATTTTGTACTGCATACTACAATCCATTGTGACAATTACACAAAAGACCTCAACAATATCATTATAGTTAGAAGCGCCCCGGGGAATTTCTCGACTGAGAGTGAGGCAAAACGGGCCAGATTGAATTGTGGATATCTTTGAAACCTGATGTAAACGGTGATGTGATTCTCGAGCTTAGAATATATGCTGTCAGACGAAAACGGCTTTTCGCGAATGTGTTGAGTCAATCTGAAGCTATAGATAATTTTACACGTTCCGTTTTGCCCCACCCCTCTCTATTGTTGATAGTGTGATACACTATCTGCTAATGTATCAGCAATATGCTTTTGAATGCATTGCCGAACACGTGTGGACACATTGACGTACATAGCAATCATTCAATCTGATTGATATCAACAGATATTCTGATCACAGTACTGAAAGGGCGTAAGATAAAAATGATTTGTTTACCTTATAATACTCGCTCCTTATTCATTAGTGATACCATTCATGAATTTAGTGTATTCAGTTCACACGGTCCCCAAATATATCGTCGCCGTAGAATCAAAAGGGCGTAAGTTAGTATTTCTATGAAAAAATGAATGTGATTCAATGTTTGTAGATTTTCAAAGAATGGCACTCACGCCCTTTTGACTCTAAATTAAAATCATTCGACTTCAGTGATTTCAAAAAATTAAAATCATTTGACTTCAGTGATTTCACTGATTTCAATGACTTCATCGCGGACTGGCGCCATGATTCAACAATAATGGTCGAAGATGATCAATAGAATCAGAAAAAAAAAGGAATTGTGATGGAAGGTATCGAGTTCTCAGCATCTTTATTAACGATTCAATATGATACTTTAATATTCATTGGATCAATAATTTCAATTTTAATTGAAAGGTGATTGTTCCCCCATTGCTATAGCCGCAGGACGGACAGTGCATTTTTTGAAATCACTTTTCATACCATTGAAGCTCTAAGCCCGCCAAAATATAGATATTTTGCAATCTATTGAATTCTAGAGGCTGCTTCATTCATTTATCCCGAATAATGCTTTTTCTCTTTAGAAATACATTTTATATATTTTGTTTCCATAGCCAACTAATGAAGGATTAATTTATAATTGGGCGATATTGAAGAGAGCTTTTGAAAAACTCAGAAGAATATTCTATCCTTCATATCACATTCATTTTGGCTTTTTTCATATTTACCATCAAAACCGCGTATTCACGAGGAGGAAAACAAAATTTTTAGTGATACAGCCTTGTGCCATGCTCGCTTTGTCTGGTTGGTCGTGTACCAACGTTTTCCCTTGCTGGCTCGTTTCACGTTTATTTATTGATGAAGCAGAACGTTTGGTTTCGTTGTGCTGCGGGCGGGCCCTGAGCATCCAATGTATCGACGGTGTCCATGGCTTGAGGGATTTTTTATTTACGCTTTTTTTCCCACTAATTCTAGATGATACACACCGAGTATGCATAAAATTCAGCAAAGAGTTCCCTTTAACATGCCAAAAGTTGATGTTCACTCATTGTCTGGTAATCAGAATGTGGAAACAAATCGTTTGTAAATTAATTCTCCACTGGATTTGATGAAATCTGAATTGAAATGTATTGAACATTCGTGTTTGTATTCCTTTTTTCCTAGTTTTTAATCCACAATCGTCACGAGTGAGCCACTCGTCAAATGGCTTTTTTTTCAAATGCAAAAATTCTCTTTCAATGTACGGGATGCTATGTGTTTTTGAAATAAAATCGATATCGAATTGGTGGAGACGTATTGCCATTGCTAGTGATGGAAACTCGTAAAATAAACATTCCTGTTTCCTCCTGTGTAATTGAATCGAGAAATCGTATATACACACTGAAACACACGATGAACAAATGAATCTATACACAATTTATGATCCATCTTTTTACATGTGAAAAAAGGAACATTGTGCACAACAATGAAACAAGTAACTCTATTATTCCACGATACCAATTCTCGAATCATGAGTCAACTTTTGACAGTATGAAAAAAAATTTATACTACGTAGTTAGTCATTTTTTTATGAGTTCAATATTTCCCAAATTCGTTGGTGGAATTAAACTCATTCGCATTTCCAATTCTTTCAATTCCCAAAAGGTTAAATTTTTTTCAACCAATAGAAGAAGAGGGAAAAAAATGAAACTGGAAGAACAATGAAATGTAATAGTACAGAAGAATAGCCTTACTAATTCCAATAGTTAATCCCAAATCAGCGGGTGATAATGCTCAATAAAAGACTCTACTTTCGAGGAATTACCGCAAAACGGATGAGAGTTTGAAAATAAAATTAAAAAAGAAAAAAGGAAATAGAGGTAGGAATAAAAAAAGTACAAAGACGTGCTGTGAATGGACAGAAGCTCTTTCCTCTCGATTCCTATTGGGAAAAGTCGTCTCCCTTTATCGACTCTCGATGTAGAACCTGCCTGTTCACTCTTCCCTATAATCATCTCCGGAACCTGTCTTTGAGCCCGTTTTATTGAAGTACACGGTTTATTCTCGTTTCAAGCGATATCATCTAAATCATCTCCGCAAGAGAATATCTAAAAAAAGCAACAGGAAATCAGAAACATCTGAAAAACCAATTTTTAAATGGCGGCATCAGTTGAGGACTCAATAATGATCTAAAATAATAAAAAAAAATAATAATAATTACCTGAAATATTCTTTAAAAATGATGAAACTTCATTTGTGTGACTTAGCGTTGTTCTTCCCTTCATCGCTTCATATTTGTTCCCCTTCAATTTAATCATCCTTGAAATATGACGAAATTAATGAATTATTGAATGATAATGATTTAAAAAATATTCGAGTGGTAATTTTGACACACTTCAAGTCTAAAATGGAACAGAAGAAGCTGATGGCGCGTTAGGTCTTACTAACGTTTGCACCACTGTCTTTAGTCTGACCTGGTTCACGATTCTCACGTTTACTCTGAACATAGTCAGCTTTGAGTGAGGCCCTTCATTTTAGGAACCCAATATGACAAGCTTTATTGAATCCTGATTACGTATGCATCGTAACTGCAATTACTTATCCAAATCCTTATCCGCTTGAAATTCCAAATCAGGCCAGTCCTAACTAACTCGTACTTGATCCTGATGGGAATGTACATGCCATATTTTGAGGAAAAGTGTCGTAATATGACACATAATATATAAGGGAAAGTAGAAAATAACTGATTTTGTCATAATATGACATAAAACAATAATTTCAGAACTTCACATTTCCTATCGAAAAATGATGCTTTCTGACAATCTTTCAGAACATCATGTCACATCATGACCAAATCAATAATTCACATTTTTTAATATTTATTTTCATAGTACGATATTTACACCGAAAAAAAGAAGATAAAAAATGGACAATGAATAATATAATTATTAATATGATTTCAGTGTCACTGTATGGTGCGAGCTACATTCACTTTCCAGTGCAAGAGGCAAAGGGTGGTACCGACATAAGTTTTCGTTTCCGTACTCATCTACCTGACGCTATGTTACTATTGGCAGCTGGAAAAACTGACTATTGTTCGATAAAACTCGAAGGCGGTAGACTGAAGGTTTGTCTCTGTTTCTTCTCCTTTGATCGTTTCTACCCATTCTCTAACAACTCATACTACCATGAATATAGATATCCCTTTACCGACATTTTTCATTGCCGATAGGCTCTTTGCATGCTCCAAAAACCCGGTCGTTCAATTTTTTTCTCATTTGAAACGTTAGAAGATAGTGATATCCCAGATCCACGTATTACTGGCACTGATAGTTTTGGAGAGAGAGAGAGTGAGGCAGGATTTTTTAACGTCATATACATTGGTAAAGGAACACTGGGATGGTTTCTTCGTCGTAAGCTACATACCAGGCATCATCTCATTCGATATTCTCCCCTCCCATCGTACAATGCTATATATTCCGAATCGCTGTATTCCCAGTCAAATGGTTGCAGCTTCAATGCGCAATTGCTTTCACGACCATTTACCTTACTTCCATAATACATATACTGTAGAATCGGTATGGGTTATATGTCATTGTGCGATACAACTGAGAAACGATTTTGCAAATAGTTGTACTACTTTTGAGGACCATGTCATATAAATATATTGAGAAAACAGAATTATTGAATTCCGAAAAATTTTATCTCAATGAATGCCTCGGAAATGTGCTCATGAAATTGTCAGCGATTTCCTAATTCCTACACTGCCAAAACTCATGTTTGACAGATGTTTTAAAATTGAGATACGGTACGTGTTTTAAAAAGTTGTAAAATATTATTTTGTATCTGAAAAATTAAGTTACAGAAATTCAG
>JABSMS010017711.1:0-11821 GCA_018902275.1 Aleiodes sp. PSUC_FEM 10030003
ATTTTCTACCCTCAAAACCATTTTTTAAAAAACGTAATAAATATTTTCATATTCGGAATTTTAGCAAAAAGAGATATATTGCAAAAAAATGGGGTTACTCGAAGTTTAAACAATCTTCATTATGTATTTATAAAAAGGGCATGTTCAAAGAACAGTTATATATAGCGAAATGTAATTTGAGTAATGCTGACTATCGATGAATTTTTTCAATTTTTTCTGATGTCATTCAATGAACAATTTTGGCTATTGAAAGTCTCAAAATATACAGTGTGGTCGGTACGAAACGATTGATGGTAGTTGGATTATCTTAAAAATCCTCAAATGTCATGAAATTTCAGTCGGATTCTAAATTAGACACTTTGAATAGATGCAGATTATTCATTTTCTTCGTTCAATTTGCTTTCATGTTTAATGAGATAGAATAACAAAAGGATAGTCGCACATACACACACACTGGTAAACCGCTAAACTCGTTCATCCTTCACTTATCTACCTAACTCAACAGAGAAAACTTATTATAGTTATTACAGTACCGGGGCTTTGGGTCTTGAGTTATTGTTTAATACCGCAAAGTTCAATGCACATCTCACTGGAATTTACTAATGGCAAACAGACTGTGACTATTTTGCATCTAAAATAAAATCATATTAATTTATCCATTATTATTATTTCTTCCTTGCATTTATTCGTGAAAAGAATTATATATGCAGAGAAAAATGGGAAGTTTCACTGTGAAATCTAGATTATTCAAATCAAGTATTATGAGGTACCGTTTGATGTAATTATATTGAATCATCTTTTTCACTGTTATTCACTTGAACAATTCGATAAATAATTATGCTCAATAACAACGTTTACTTTTTATGGCTTCCCATCTTTTCGTCGGAATTTTACTACACGATTTTTTCGTTCGTGATAATAAAGGTGATAGTTTTATAAAGTTTTATTAGCTTTAAATAAAGTTAGAAAATTCGACAATTTTATTATTCAAATGATTTTTTTTTGACAATATAATGGGAACGTTTGCGATGATTAATTTAAAAATATTCGACATTGGGGAAAATAGTTGGTCATATCTTTCTTTCTCAGCTCCGTAAATGCGTTTTCATATTCGCAACTGCTCTAGTACTAGTATGTGCCCCCTAAACACCAATAACCTTAATTAAATGTCTTCATAATCTGATTTAAGTAGGATCATTAATATTGTAGGCAAATACACGGAGAATGCTATCGAAATCCATTTAAAAATGAGTTAAGTTATTGCTGTCTGCATTTTAACGATAAAAGGTATATTAGTGTCATCAGGATGTTAGGGAACTGGATTCCGTTTAGTAAGTGTGTAGGTGTCTGTAGCCTACGCGTCCTCAGGAATTACACCTGGATCTACTCGACTAGAAAGCTGTCCTAATTTCATTCATACACAATAAATTAATAATAAAATTGACAAAAAAAAAGATGCAAATATTTTTCCACATTAGTCCGATTCAATCATAATCATTATGCATTTAAAGACCGTTGATGCGAAATTCAATGACTCGCTTGATACAGCTTAAGTTAGATGTTCACGCTATTATGAAAATACAAAGATGCTTAATGACTCGAAGATAATTTCCATGAAAGCAAGAAAACATATTGTGAATTATGTTTCGTATAAGTTTAGTGGTTAATGTGGTGGAAAATTTAAATCGTGAAAGTAGAGAGTGTGTGAATTTTCTTAATTAATTATTTGATATTCATGTTTTTTTCCGCTAATAATGGAACAAGAATTGATCATTACTGAATTTTATGGAAAAAGCTTTGATTTTCAGAGTTTTGAAATGGGGATTGGGAAAAAACGAAGACCAAAATAAGTTCTCTACAAAAAAAGGTTTCTTGCCAACTGTTACTAAACCCATTCATTCCAAGGCCATCCTTCTCTTCCGAGAATTCGATAAATTTAAACGAATTTCGTCTCGCGAGCTCGGCGACACGAAACCATTATTCTTCGTTGAACTACACAATTACAAAGAGTAGTCAGCTGTTCTTCTTGAGGAAGGATTCGCAGATTCCTAATAATCCTAAATCTTCCCATCATAATGCGACAAAAGGCAAAAAGAATCATCTCAATTATTTCTCAATTTATCTAACGTGATGAACATTCAATTAGAATTGAATGAAGTGCACTTCCAAACATGTGGAATTCAGAGAAATGCATTCATAATTAAGAGAATAAATGGAGAGACATATGAATGAATGAAGCATTAAATTGCAGACGTCGAATAACGTATCATTTTTTTGTCGAGGAATTTTCTCTTCTCATTATGTTAACGATCATATTTTTAGCCAGAGAGAAGTTGGGAGGGGGGGGGGGTGAAGAAGTGTAACTGACATGACACATGAATACAGAGAATTTCATGTTAAGAAAAATAATATTAACTGTCATCAAGAGGTCACAACAAGAGAATTCTCGGGTAAATGGAATGTCAGTAACAACGGTTTATATTTTTCTCTTCTCATCTCAATTCATTTTTTAAAAGAATTATCCACTGTGCGACACGCAATCTGCATTATTCTCTGTATTAATAAATTACATTGTTTTAAAAATATGACGTTATGATGAAACGAATATCAAGAAATGTGAATTTTCAGGAACACACGAATTTTGATAAAATTATTCATTTTCATGTTAACGATTAGTAGTTTCATTTTTTCGGTTAAAAAAACAATTAGTATGTGTCCAATCACTGTTCGATATCCGCAAAATTGTACGATAACAGATTAAGAAAATAATCAGTGAGATAAAGTGTGTTTGACGATGACGTTTTTGTAGCTCTTCATTTCGCCGATAAAAATTCATTAACGAACGCGTTTCCGATCTCTATAGCTATTAAAAAGTGATGATGCGAACAAGCGAAAAATACGTGTTCATGTTCGATGAAATCCAATTATAACAATGAAGCTCTCATTGGCCTCTAAAAAAAAATCATGAAAATGCTCCTGGCTGTTTTAGATACCGAAATATTTCATAAAAAGTCATCGCAAAAAGCTATAATCTTTACGGAATATCTTCTAATTCGGGAAAGATAGAAAAATTTTGTCGAAAAAAATGTCTTCATCAAAATTTCTCATCGGCCTTCGATTCCGAGATTAAAAAAAAAAAACTGATCTCATCGCGCGATTAACAAATATTCTGCTACTACTTTACTAAATATCCTTCAAGCTATCGGCTTCAGAAAAGGCTTTTTTTGTAAAGGACTTCATTCTCTATAAAAGACATCCCTTCATAAATTCTTATAAATCCAGTAGTTAGGTAAATGCAAATAAAGACTCGATTTTATGACTTCACGAAGAACAATAACATGTCTCTTTAACATTCGTGGTAGCAGACGCGTCATCAAGGAAAACCATGAACCATGCGACAATCAGATAATTACTCGTAGATTTAAATCTCTCTTTTCCATCATGAGGCACTTCTTATATACCATAATACAGAAATAAACGTTTTGTTGAGATCGTTATGTTTATACCGTTATATAAACTGACTTATCAGGAGAACAAGACATTTTCACGTTCATCCATTTATCCTACTGTCTCTTCGACCAACATCCTTTCACCTCATCGTGTTCCTTGGGAAAAGTGAAGATATTTAATTATCATATCTTAATTATTCTTCTATCATTCGAAATCGTTATGAATGAATAATAATTTTAAATCGACCTTCATTCAAATTAAATTGAACATTTTAAGATTATAATTCTACAAAATTTATTCATGTTTTTAGTTAAAAATGTGTAATGCCAATTAGATTAATTAATGAATCCAGTGTAAATTATCGAAGTTCTCTAAGCACATTTAATAATCATCGCAAGTCGGACATGAAAATTTAATTCAAATGAGAAATGAATATTCATCAACATTTACAAGGAAGAGAATGAATTTCGAGAGATTAAAATCAGATATTTTTTTTCAACAATTCGTGCGAAATATTTAAATTTCAATTCAACTGAAATTTTTGGCATTAATCAAGGTAAATAATGTTGGCATTTCTAAAATTTGTTGATTTTTTATACTCATAAATTTCGTGTTTAATAATGTTCTTTGTAGAAACGATATTTTCCGTTGCTTTGCGAATATCTCGGAAATGATGAACTTCACGAGAATTTGTCAAAAGATTTTTTCTGTGGAGCACGAAATTCTTTACGAAAAAATTCTCACGACAATTACTGACAAAGCGAAATTTTTTAAAGATTTTTAGGATTAAATCTGCGAAGAGTTTTTTGATTTTGTTCATTCACTACTTTATCGTCTAATTTACAGAGATGGAGTTTTTTATAACAATTGATTATTAATTTAAAAATTAGACAAAAAATTCGATAACTGGTTCAGTCACCCTAACTCATTTAAGTTCGAAGATATTTCCAAAAAATAAATCCCAAGATTAAATTCGCGGCTCTAATTTTGCTCTTTTCTCATCGAATTTAATTGTTCCTGCACGAATTAATTTGACTGAATATTCTCACGCATTTTCGTGAACAATTGTTTCTTCGTTGATCCAATAATAATTACATTAACGGTAAAGACATCGATAGAATCGTTGAAACAATTCTCGTTATTCAATCAATCGAATCCCATTAAATTCAGATTAAAAACAAAACGAAAGAGCATTGTTAGAAAGTCTAATGATGAGAAGAAATTGCTAATCGATCTTTCGTCTTTGTGTTTTGTTCAGCATCGATGAGATGAACTTAACGGTGCAGTATTATTGAATAGCCTCATAAAGAGATCTGGAGAATGGAAACAAGGAGATAAACAAATTTTATTGCAAATTAGAAAGGTGCATTTTTCAATCATTAGAATAGTTTCTTTGTCGGCAAACGATATCATTAAAATATTTAAATTTGTTTCTGAAGCTAAATTTTGCGAATTGATTGATGAACTATAATATCGTTACTGTAGAATCGAAAGAGCGTAAGTGACATTTTTTTTGCTGAATAATGAAAGGGCGTAAGTTTGGACTTTTATAAAGAAAAATGAGTGTAGATTCAATTTTTGTGGATTTGAAAAAAATGGCACTTACGGCCTTTTGATTCGAGGCTGACGATATGATAATTATTTGAAAAATTAGTCAATTCTTCAATTGTTAGAATATTTAAATTCATGGAAAATACAGTAGGCAATCAGTCATAGAAACTCGTAAGCATCTGACCTTGAAATCAGTTTTTTCGTTAGCTATCTCGGAATCAGAGAAAAATTTCCATAATGACTTTTTTTTTGTCTTCCTCAAATTTAAACATATTTCCGTAACAATGGAAAAAAATTCACTCAAAGATAATGAAGAATATATAGCACAATAAAATAATTATTGCTAAATTTTTAATAGAATTTATACGTCAATTTTCATGATTCCGTTGTCAAGATCAAGGAGTACACTGTAGAACGAGGTCATGAAGTAATCTAGCCGTGGCAAAAGTAAATGGCTTTTGCCAGGGACAAAAATGTGGTACCACGTTTCCGGTACTGATTAGTATCATCGTTCTACTATTTTTCACACGGCCACAAAAATAAAAAAAATTAGAAACAGTATTTTCACTAACTGAAGAAGGAAGAAGATAGTCATTTCCATTTTGTTTTGTTTCTTTTATTATTCTCTGTACTTTAGCTTTATCAATTACTTGCTAAGATTGATTATGTTCTTGTTTGAAATTCTACAAAACGGGAAATTGTAGAACTTCAATACTTATGTGTATCGTTCATTGCTACTTGTGTAGTTTTCATTCGTAACATAGTGAATTGCTATGTTTTTTTCATGATTATTCATTATTTCTCTTTCGGTTGATTTTTATAATGACAGTCATTCCAATCTTGCTACACACTTTTTCTTTGAGTCAACGAATTGATTCTGCTTACCAAATTTTTTGTACGTTTATCGATTCTTTTTTTAGAATATCATGAAGATAAATTTTGACGAATTTTCGATGGGAATTTCACACCATTTCCCGCAAAAGAATCAAAGAATTCAGTCGTAAAAAGTGCATATTCTGCCGAATGCAGTAATTGGATTATAAATTTATTCAATGAAAAACAAGTTCTTATGAATTCTCACGTTTAGTTTAAAAATAAAGAAATACTTATGTCATGTAGTTTCCGCGTTCCGCAGAATGAACAGCGACAAACCAGGTCATATATTTTATTTAAAAAATATTTTCCACTTTCATTGTATTGATACTCCATTTAATGGTTCATCAAAAAAATTGAACTAGGTCGAGTGCCTAGTTTCTGCAATTAACTGCTAATTTAACGTCGAATATCCAATTTCGCAACAATATTCTCCTCAATTTACCACGAAAATTTCGTTGATCCTGATCAGTAACATCAAATTATCTTCATTAATTGAAATATTTTTTTTTTTTACATAGTGAATCAGTTAAGTCTACAACTATGCTCCCAATCACGCCCATGCCCTTGGAAATTCAATTTCCAAATTTTCAATTACAAATATTCGCGTCGTTTCGGTAAATTCAGAAAACGTTTCTACGGATTGATAATAATTTTGATCGACAAACAAGAAAACTTTTCGTATTAAAATCCGATGAAGAAACTAATTTTCCCCGAATCGTTTGAATTGATCGGACAATCGTAAGGACACGGAGCCACCTCCGCATTTGCCTGCATGAAGAATTTTCATCAACAAACTAGGAAACTTTTCGTAGTGAAATACGATGATGAAACTAATTCCACATGAATAGTTTGAATTAATTAGACAATCGTAAGGATCCCAAGCTTCCTCCGCATTTATACGCATGATAAACTATTCTACTATTTATGAACAATTTCATACTGATTGAAAGTACATGAACAGAATACAACCAACAATTTTCCATCGCTTCATGAATTAGTTATGTGCCACTCGTATTCCAACGTTACAGATGCATATTAAAATGCATTCAACCATAAATTCCTTCATTTTCATGTAATTGTTCCATCAGGCATGTTTTCTTGGGTGTCCTTGAGACTCGTCTCCATGAAATTTTATTATTTCTGAATAACTGAATAAATTTTTCATTTTTCATCATTTTATTTCCAATAGGAAGAAAAATGTAATACCATGTAGTCACGTAATACCTTTATCAGATTTTCCATTTGACGAAATAGATTTGTCACTGAAGTTTATGACGTAAAAACACAGATAATTTTGTTATGCAATTGTTGTCATATTTTTCGTTTTCTCCACTCGTTGAGAATCTAGAAAATGAGGATATGTTCACGAGAATTCCCATCGATGTATTTTCAATGCTGCACAATCTTCCTATTCTTTCACCTCACGAAGATGCTACCATCAGCAAGATCGCTTTTTTCCTCTCGGCAGAGAGAGAGTAGCTTCCGGGTTTCGTGAGGATTCCCAAGCACTTCGGTACAAATTTTCAAACACTTTTTTATCTCTACCGTTGTGTTATTTTGTTTCCTCTTTTTTTCTATTTTTTCCAGTCATCTCAATTCTGCGAGCGCTCTCTCCGCTGTTCCGAGGATTAAATTTAACCGGATGAAATCCTATGAAGTATTCGGGAAACATTTACCGTGAATGCTTGAAATTCTCGGGAGGACAATATATAACGATATAGAGTTTTATTCGATGATTTTCGTTAGACTGCACAAGAGTGGAGTAATAGGAGATGAATCGATTCTCTCTGGTACAGTTTTTTTGGAACATTTCGCAATTTGAGAGAGATTGGGAAATTCAAGTGATATTCAGGCACAATAGCTCTGTGATTGGATATATTTGAGCGTTTGACATTTACCCTGACACAGGAATATCATAGTGAAATGTGTGGGTTTAATTTGATTCCATTCTTTCAATTGATTTTTGAATTTTTTATTCATCATTTAATATTTCCTGATTTTTTTTTCCAATGTTGTCATGACAGTTGTGCGGTGCCATTCAACGATTTTTCAGTCATTCTGCTACATTTTTATGATGCAGAGCAATACAATCCTTGCCCGGCCAATCGTTCTCGAATTATTTGAATATCTGTGATTTTTTTAGAATTACTGTTATGTTTTTTTAAAATTCATTATCCCGGTAATTATTGGTACCGATTAGTTATGTCTATCCGGTGGTTTAGCGCTGTGAGTATATTCAATGATTCACACGCGGTAGGCTCGGGTTCTATTCCCGCCGGTGACATTGATGGGATCTAAAATTGAATCTCAAAAATCAAATAGCTCTTGAAGTTTCTATAAAGAATGACATTTCAAGAATAATTCTGTCTTAACTAGAACTAAAATTACGGTTTTGGAATTTAATTTAAATATTCATATTGAATTTTCAATTCTTTTTTAACAGTGTAGAAAAAATCAGACCTGCGAAAAAAAATCGTTACCAAAATTCCCGAATCTCGCTTAGATTCTAATCTATTCGAAGCAAACCAAATTCGCGATTAAATTTATTTATCTCAATTTGTCTCTTCACTATTGAATTCGTTTTGGGGTAATTATTTATGAAAGAATTATTTTAGTATTTTCTTTCTTTGATTATTGCCAATAATTTTCATTGAATTTTGCCACTCGATTGAATAAAATGAAATTCATTTGAAAGTCGAATGGAAATTATATTTGCCAATTGCTTGCTTTTTTCCATTTGCGCAGGGGAATCATAGCTTCTGTGGCCACAACTCATATTTCAGTAAATAATGAAACCACGATTCGCATCAAATGGAGAATGATCAAAGAAAAATAAACGAATTGAATAGATTTATTTATTCGTATTTTCTCATTCAATAAATCGAGTTTAAATTAATAATTGGGTTATCAAATTTTATTTTCAATATAATATCGATGACTCACATTTCACCTCTTCATATTCGAGCGTAAAATTTCAATATGTATCAATTTTCCTTCGAGATGTTTCCATCACTAACTTTTATTTTTATGTTCTTCAATCATAAAATTCCATTGAAAAACGTTTTCAATAACGAAATTTCATTGCGATTCCGGTTTTTCTCATATTGCGATGGCTTTAACGTTTAAGAGGCATTCTACCCTATATCAGAATAGGAGAAAAAACTTTTTTTTTTAGCTTTATATATTGTAGAAGGAATCGAGCTACGTATGCTATGCTATACCTCAGAATGTTTTGCACGTTTTTTTAACATAATGAAAATGGGGAAATTGAAGATATTTTAGTATTTACCTTTCATACATTGATTGTGAGGCATCACGATACTAGAGAATGGATTGGCTCGTTAATCGTGAAAATACCATTTGTGATAGAGCACAAGTAAGACGAAAAGGGTTATTAAGGCCGCAACCCAGCGCCTTAATGCCATGGCTTCGGAGAAATATTTTTGTGTCTCATTTATTTTCATTAGAAACGAAGCGTTTTTGTTTATTTTCTTTTTGGGACAATGAAGGAGATCTTAACCTTTTTTTCCATCAAGTTTCATCTCTTTTGAGGACGATATAAATCTTTCTGGCTTTTCTCCTCTTCTGCATGAAACGACTCTACTTCGCAATGTGAAATTTATTCAACCGCGAAACGAACGCTTTTTCATTATCTTCTTGTTCTCTGTACTCTTCTCTTTCGTTCAATAAGTTTAGGATAACAAAAGACCGATCCTGATGCTTTTTTAACAGTGTATCTGTAGTTGATCGCTTGAAAATCAGTTAAATAGGAAAAAGTTCTATTTTTCACTCTTCTTTTGCTTACCGTGAGTAATTTAACATGTAAATATCTTTCGTTCGAATTGTTGAATAGATAATGAATGGTATTATGTTAAAATTGCTTGGAAATATTTGAATATTTAATTGTGGAAAACAGTTCGGTGAGGGAAAAAGTTTTTCTCGACGCTTTCATAGAAACGCTGCCGTTTCATTACTACTAACAGGCGATAATATAGCGTTTTGCTTTAATATACAGTTATAGAGTGGAAGTATGAAGTTATGGAGGGAAAGGATAACGAAATGAGTAGAAGAATAAAGGTGTGAGTTATTTTCTGATTTTTCCGTCATCCCCTCTTGTTGCATTTGAAACAGCCAAAGTTTCGACCAATCCGCTGCGAGGTTACTACGAATTGAAGATCGTTCCACAATTGTTTCAATCACTTTTTGTCGCAGAAACACTGAATTACTAAATGCTAGTATTTTTTTCAGTGTATATATGCCAACTGGTTATCAATTTGTTAGAATCCTGGAATGGTCATGGGGATCGCGTGTCAGACTGACAATCTGAGAATTTTGGGTTCGAGCCCCAACTAAAGAATATCAGAATCGCTTTTTCACAATAATAAAGTTCATAGAATTGTATTCAACGTGTAACAACACAAAAAAATAGGAAATAAATTTCTAAGAAATTTTGAATTAATTAAAACTGGCGGAAGCCTGGGTGAAGATGTTTAACCCTTCAGCATTTGTGAGTCTCGAAGGGTCTCGGTATGAGCGAAAATCATAAAGTGCCATCAGTTTGTATGAGTGAGGGAATAAAATTAAAAAAAATAAAAAATACTGCATTTTCTGCTGATGTTCGATTTCCCCATTTACACAATTGATCGTTCAATCTAGAATAAATCCTCACAAATGCTTCACGAGAAATAATTGGAAATTCGAGCCCTCAAACAATCTGGAGAGAATGTGAAGCCATTTCGAAACAGAATTGGATGGATTCTCCATCAAAAACAGATCGAGGATCCGAGTTTGTTAATTTGATTGTGAAGCAATGAAAATTGGAATCACTCTGTGCATTAGTTTTTAAAGAAATGAATTTACATGATTGAAGCAGGAAAAAATTGAGTTTTCAAAAGTAGATGAGTTCTTGACTAATTAAATATTGAGCATTCAACCAAAGGAAATTCTAGATAGACTCGAAGCTCGACTTTCTATAGTTGAGTGCTGTTTGTACGATTCCCTTGAAATGGAAAATCATTATAAACTACATAATATACTTCGGAGAGTAGTGATTAAAGAGAAGCAACTCGTTTCGCAGACGAATCTAACTGTGTCACTCATCACTTAGGTTGAAATTGGAATAGAAAATTAACTTCGGCTTCTGAACTGAGTAATCAAGACTCTTTGAAATGATATTTCTCTCGATTTTTCTCTTTATCTCTGAAGAATCCTTCCTTGATTTAAGTTTGTAGTATCTCATATATTCATGTGTATCCAATAAATTCCGAATAAATATGTGTGGCTTTGATTTATTTGGGGAGAAAGTCAGCGAAAAGTGCAGGCGTTAATTTCAAAATTTTCGGAAACAAAAATTGTGCATTGAAAATTATCCCAACGTTTTTTTCTTAATCGTTGATCAACGATTTCGAAAATAAACGTTTCTCATTTCATTTCAAAGACATTGAATTCTCAAACGAAGTGAATAGAAAATGCAGAACGTAAACATTGCTCTATTTTGATCAGCACGATACTTTTCATCTCAAAGAATCATCCGTTGACAAAGATAGCAGCACAAAGGCGTCAGCTGTCTGCATCATAGCCTCAAGCCACAGCTGAATCCCTTCCTCGCAATATGAAGATAGAAAAACGAAGGAAAACGTGAAGAATAAAAAATTGGAAAAAGTTATAATTTCACAGTACATCCCAGCATCTCCTCGAGGGTATGTACGTTCAATTTGCCATCCTATATGCCGTCAGCTCGTACAACCGTGGTAATTGTAATTATCGAGGATTTCTACCTAGTCTCCCACTTCCGCGTTATGTTTAGTATGGTTTCACATACAAACACACACGTGCGCGCAAAACGTTATACGAGGCCTGAAATGTTAACCGGGCGCCACGACACAAAACTAAACCAAGAAATAATCCTACTTTCCACCACGACCCATATTATTCGTCTCTATAT
>JABSMS010017722.1:0-11816 GCA_018902275.1 Aleiodes sp. PSUC_FEM 10030003
CAGGTGCCATAAATCGTCATCAACAAGTTCGGAGTCCCGGCGTTTCTGAACGACATTGGGTAAACTTTACCTTCCCGGGCACATTTCTGAACGCACCCCTGAATTGGAATTTGGTCAAATGTAGAATATTTTGAAATTATTTTTCTTTTTCTCTGGAATATAAATTCTGATATTCTTGATAAATTTTTATCTCTTTATTCACTGAATGAATAATCACAAATAATATGAGAATAATCCATTATTTGAATCATTATTCATTGGTTTAATGAAGTATTTCAATACCAACAGTGTTTCTCTTTAATAATAACTGATCGCTTTAGAATTAAATCAAGAATTTCATAGTGTCTGAAATGGATTCCATCATAGCACAATTATTTTCAGCTTCTTTACTATTTTTCAAATCATATATTTTATAATTGAATCACTTCATCATTGCTCTATCTTTCAAAGCAGAATTTTAACCCCTGAAACCTCTCCAAAAAAGAATTCTTCCTAAAAAAATCTCCGAACATTTTTTCCCCCTAAGAAATCCCGGTGCAATCCTTTTCCCCCCAAATTGAGGGGGAAAATCCCTAAGTCGGCTACACTGAGCCAGCTTGGCAATTTGGGTGGAGATTGGAAAAAGCATAATCTTTAGATTTTTTTTTTCCAATACCGACCCGGAAAAAAATTGGAATTTGTTTCAACAATGTCTCTTTAGCCGGAATAAAGTGATATTATTCAGCAAAAAAATTTTCTTCGAAAGTTCGGCATTTTTCAAGAGCAGCATTCATAAGTTTTTTTGGTAAAATTCAAATTACGCCAATGAAAAATCGCTCCATAATGAAAATTTTTGTAAAAGGAAGAGATGCAATTGCGCTTTTCTCAGTCATCAGTGGAGATCAAGGTCTAAAACTTTTAGGATATTAGTTTCGATATGTAGGAAAAGTAGGAAAAAACTTAGAGGGATAAAAAAAATGGGCGCTAAATCACTGGTCGATAATTGGGAAATAAGGGAAGGTGGGACAAAGTGGTCCTGTGAGACAAAAGAATCTAGAATTTTTTTAAGGCTCAAGACCTTTACGGAAAAATTCGTAAAAATTCACCAACAATGTAGACATTTTTGGGTATCTTCCTGAATTTTTTCAGAATATTTCATGAAGTCCTTCACTTCGAAGAAAATTCCGGGACATGTTGCACCAGAGGGCCATTTAGCCCCAGGCTCCCCTATAGGATATAATGAATCGATACGCAATGCCTCTCTAAGGTCGCCTCTATGAGATTGGAGCAAACATGCGGTGCTTACACCAAAAATATAAAACAACATCCCAACCTCGTAATGGTCCGAGTTTTTATATGCGTCTCGTAGTCTTTGAACTTCCGAATGGAAGCTATGTAAACGCGACATTTTTCGATTTTTAGTTATCTTCGAGAAATGACTCAGGATGATCTAAAATGTCGAGGAATGATGTTTTAAAAAAATATCTGTATGTGTGTGCATATATGACGGTACATATCGGCGGATTTCTTCAGAGCAGTTTTATTTAACGATCTGAAATCTTGACAGTCTTTCCCTCTTCTGAGCAAAATATTGTCATGCGAAATCTGGATGGAATCGGCCGAATAGTTCTGGACAAAAATGCAATTTTCGAAATATTTTTTTTTTTTCGGCATATCTCAGCGAAAAATCAACCAACTGACTCTTGTTCGCATGACCAGATTCATCTCAATTGTACACACATTTTTCACTGGAGGTAAATTTTCCGCCGATATTTAGTATGATTAATATGTGAATTTTAGCGATTTTTCCTTTCAAATTTGTTGGTACGATAGCTCAACGAATATTTGAGGTAGAAACTCCTAATTTCGCGAGTTTGGAGGTCTCATGGATACAAAGTTCGGTATTGAAAAGGGGCGGAATCGGTCCAGTAGATTTTGATATATTGAAAAAAAATATATTTTTCACAGAGTATTCATATCTCAGAAACTATTCGGCGGATTTCAATCGAGTTAGGCTCAATAAACTTGATACGATGAGATTAAAAAATGGTCTAAATTTCAAATTTTGAGCTTTAACTGGTCTCATTTGAGATTAGAAAAATTGACTGTCAGAAAAAATCATAACTTTGAATTTTTCTCCATTTTTTGCTGAGAAAACATATATTTTTTTATTCTAACATCTGAAAGAGTATACTTTCCAACATTGAACCAACCTAGTGTCATTCTTGTCCGATGATTAGAAGCTCAGGAAATGAGGTCGTTCGAACTGCTTTTGTATTATTTAAACTTCAAGATGATCGATTGTCACCAAAATTGCCATGGTGCTTTTTTTCATTCATCTCCGTACTGCAGTGCAATTATTTTCAAAAACCTACCGTCGTCATAGAATAAAAGGAGCGCGAGTGCCATCTTTGGAAGTTCTCCAGGAATGCTTTTTGTTATTCAAAAAAATAAAAAGTGGCCCTCCATTCTGATCATTCTGCTAATCGTATTGGCCGAATATTAAATATCGCACTGATAGGAGGGTTTTCGAATTACACACGACTAGTTAAGTTCCTGCTCGTTTATGAGAATCTCTCGTTCGCAAAATGTTGTATATGAGAATTTTTTGCACGAGGAATTATGTCCTAGAACCAGAACATCAAGTTCGAATCACACGAAGGTGGCTCCATCAGATTTCTATCAAATAAATTGAACCAAAATTATTAATTGTTCGTGTGCATTATAAAGATCAATTACTGAAGAAATTGCAAATTCTCCTTTTCTTTCAGCTGAATATCAACTTTGTGATGGAATTAAAGTTCTCCCGACTCCTGGTCACACATACGAAGATGTATCAGTACTAGTTGAAACAATAATCGATGGTACTGAAGTCACAATTGCAATTACTGGTGATTTATTTGAAAAAATTGAAGACATCAACGATCCTGGTATATGGGAAGATCTTGGAATTCCTGAATTGAGAAAAACACAGGCTGAAAATAGATTTTTGGTTATTATGCTTGCTGATTACGTTGTACCTGGTCATGGAAAAATGTTTAAAGTTACGGAGGAAATAAGGAGAATAATTGAATCACAAATACCGATTGGAGTTGATGAATCTGATTATATTGCTGATTAAATTATGTCGTTGAAATTATTATTCAAAGTATTTTTTTAATATTCATTACAAGAAGATACATGTTATCTTTGACTTTATCGCAGTAAATCAACATATCTTTGAATGCAATTAATTATTTTTTTGGAAGATTTTTTCTTTCTCCCAGGGTGCTGGAAAAATGCGTCTCTAAACTCGCTTCAGATCAACTTTTTCCCGCTCTAAATGAATAATGTACTATTTTCATCATCGCAGTTATCAATGTTATAAAAATTGAATGAATTTTGATCAACATCAACTTTTCTTCGAAAACTTATATTTAAGTTCAATGGAAATTCTCCTGAAAATTAATAAAATATTTTTTCAAACAAAAAATTGAAAAAAATAAATTTTTCATTCATTTTTAGAAATTAACTTTATTAAACACTCGTTTCAGTAATACATGGCATTCATAAATTTAAATTACGATTACAGTCAGAACTGTTTGAACATTATATATCGATCCATTTTTCCTCCAAATATACAAACAAAGAAAAACTATTCATTAATTTAAATTTCAACACTTTTTTATAATAAATGAGGAGAACAAACAGAAAGTCTGCGAATCCTACATTAATGGAGGGGCACTGCTTAATTTGATGATTCAGTAACGAAGAAGTAAAATGCGACGAGTTGTTTATTATTTAATTTTGTTTCATGAATACATGGAGTTCATAGGGTTATGAATTTTTTTAAATGGATATTGTAGGGCTCGTTCTGTCTCTTGAAAGGATATCCATGAAAATTTCTGTATCTCGTCTCAATCTGAGGATATTTTGAAGAATCAACCCTAAAGGGAACTCTTCTTTTACTTAATGAGGATAAATTTTTTTGAAATACCTTAGAATCCATTAGAGTTACGCAACTGTCTATGAAGACCTTTTCCTAGAGCTTGAAAATTTCTGTATCTCGCTTTGTTGACGGGATATTCCCCAAAAATGAACTTCAAAATCGATTTATCTGGTTTTACGGATTTAGTCATCTTCTCTTTGAAATATCTCGAAAATCAACAAATATATGCAATTTTTCATGACAATCATTTTTGCAGGTCTCATCTGGCTCTAAAAAAAAGCTTTCTATGAGAATTTCTCTATTTCCATTGGATTTCGAGCTATTCCCTTAAAATAAGCTCCAAAATGAAATTCAGTAGTGAAAGAGTAAAATGAATATGTCAATTTAATTCACAAACAGAGCGTGATACGAAAGTTTTCATGAAGATCTGGTTACAAAGTATAGAGACCTACAAAAAATATCCTATTTCCGTCACATTCGGAGATCTCTGAAAAACTCATTCTTAATCGAAATCAACTTGTCTCGTTCAACCTCTTCGCCACAAAATTGTTTGATGAATAAACTGGATTCTATGGACAATCACAGCCAAAATCTAAGTGAAGCATTTTCGTCCTTCTAATATCGATTTGTTTTCCATGATTTTTAATGTTATGATAATAGTAATTTATTTTCTAGTTTCTCTTTCATCTGTAATTGGCGCAGCCCTATCTCTCAGTTTCTTGAATTCTTACTGCCTTTTCCTTTGAATACATTCATTCACGTATAAAAATTTTCATGGCGACGACCATGGCAGTTTCCATTGCTTTTACCATGGCGGCTATCATTAAAAAGTTGCTATTTCCCATGGCCGAATTTCTCCAGACCAACTTTGCCATGGCAGATTTGTAGTGGAAAAATGTTCTAAGTTTAAATTTTGAAATCCATCGATTAATGGAATAATTCAAGAAATTGCATAATTTGGACTTAAAAGACTACAAATCTGCCGTGGAACATTCTGCCATGGCAAAACTTGGGCAACTGGACAGGGAAGATTTTGCCCTGCGAAACGGCAAATTTTTAATGACAATCGCCATGGTAGAAGCAATGACAAATGCCAGGAAACTGAAAAAAAAATTAATTGCAGAGAAATAATCATTTTTTACCAAAATCGCTTGAAATTGATTGTAATTAAACAAAAAAGATTCACTTTGCTGGAAGAGGAAGAAATGAATATTCCAATGGAGCGGTTGGGAATTTAATTTAATGGATTCAGTGAAAAACTGAGAAAATTTAACAAATCTAAATATAATGTCTACACTCTGTCAACAATATCTTAGAAACTATGAGGTTTAAGAGAATTCATCAAGAGGCATTAATTTTTGCAGGCAATTAAATTCCCTATAAAACAGATCTTTCGAAAACTACAATTCTCTTGGAACCTACTGTTCTCAAAGATATCCGCGAACGAATCGATGAGGGAATTTCCCATTGATCGTTTTCATCATTCCGCTTTCAAGTTTTTCTAAAATATCTCAGAATCCATGGAAGATAGAGATATTTTGATGAAGACCTTTTTTGTTGGGAAAAAGGAGAGTTCCAAAGAAGTCTGTACGAGCATATCTCTATTCCTTCTAGATCCCTAGATTTTCCTCGAGAGCCATACAAATTCATTTATTTCGTCTTATCCGTTCACTGATGAATTTTGAACCTTGTAGTTTAATTTATATCTATTGCATTTTCAACGATAATATTGATATCTTTTGAGTTTTTTTCGTACATGTATTCTAAAGTTTAATACTGATCCAATGAATTAAACCATAAATCAACACATATCAAAATTTCCATGGCAATGACCATGGCATTGTCCTTAGGAATTTGCCGCTTGCCATGGCAGAATTCACCCTGACCAACTTTGCCATGGCAGATTTGTACCAGAAAAATGTTCTAAGTTCAAATTTTGAAATTCATCGATTGATCAGATGATTCAAGAAATTGTATAATTAGGAAATTTGTGTTAGAAAATTTTTCTACTCCAAATCTGGCAAAGAATGGCAAAGTTGGTCAGGGTAGATTTTAGCATTGCAAGCGGCAAATTTTCAATCACAATGCCATGGCAATTGCATGACAGTTGATATGGCAATTGCCATGGAAAATTCTCATGGATATTTTTATACGTCAACAAATGCAGTTGCATCGAGTATCAGTTTCATATAAATTTCCTTATGATTATAATTCTTTTCTCTTAATTTCTGAGATGATGTTAAAAATGTTAATGTGAAACATAGATTTGACGAACCAATAAAAAACTAGCAAATGTTATGAACCAATATTTGGTCGCAATTACAATTGCAGGCGTAATTTTTGTTTCTTTTATCAAAATTATGATATTGATGTTTAAAAAAAGATTATTTTCAAAACATGAATCCCCTAACATTCCTGAAAAACTAGAGGTTCTAAGATTTCAAGATATTATTGTTCATTGAATTTCATGTAAACCTGAAATTGACGATTCATTTAAATTTTCAATTATTCGTCAACTTTTTGTTTTTTTTCACTCTGAATTCAATTCAAATTAAATCCATAGGAATTGAGGACCTTGGCATCAAGAAATTATGTGCATGTTACGGATTTGTTCCACTGGTAACTGTGAAAATAAAAATCAAACAAAATGCCAAAACTAAATTGGAATAAAAATTAAAAGGAGTAGTAAAGTGGTAGAGTACAAGTTTGAAAATTACCTTGAGATCCGCTGTTAAATATTTGGGGAGCAATGAGGCTTAGGAGAATTTATCAAGAGCCATTTTTTGTAGAAAACTGAATGAGCTACAAAAAAGGTTTGTTTGAAACGCAGCTAGAGAATTCACCGTTTCAATCGACAAAGTAGTCAATCACATTCGGACACATCCGGAAGGGCTCGGGTCCTCAGAAATATTCGGCTCCTATGCTATAACATGTGAATTTCAGCTTCGGGTCGACTTTGGGACACCACTCTATGGCCAGTTCGACGATAGATGCGTGCGCATCCAATCGATCAATTATCTATTCAGTTATTTATTGAGTCAGATCATAATGAAATCAGCTAGACTTTTTCTCATTACGTTGAATTTTTCATGTCATTAAGTACTGCGTGTTCATTAATTAACCGTGTATGTATTGTAAATAGTAATGAGGATGAACCGTGATTTTTCCACAAATACAACGGTTCGCCCTGCGGCAGTAAAATTAGTGTTTTCCATTCCGCTAAATTAACACACCAAATTATTGGCTCCTACAATCCACCTTAATCTCAGCTACGTTTCAAACAAGGTTCAACGACATTTCTCACTAAGCCTACTTATTTCGGAAATATCCAGGAAAGAATATACAGGAGTGTATATTCTTCAGAGGAATGTTTATAATTTTCACTCAATTTCTTAGAATGTGCCTGAACCTCGGTCAAGCAGCGTACTCTTTGCATGCGAGTAAATCAGTGTAAATGGAGTTGGGGACAGCTCGGAGTATTAGTGCGCTGAGGGTACGACAGTTATATCGTTACCTTAGTAACAAACGGGCGTAAGTGCTGCGCATAAGGATAGCTTTTACATCCCTTTGTTACTAAGGCAACGATATGCCTATGGTACGCAATCTCACACACACTAATACCGAATGGTGGAGAGTCGAGTACTCAGTGGTTAGGGAATGATGGGTTGTCATTCTTGGAACTGGCGTGAGGAATGGGGGTCACATTTAACTGTCGTTTTCTCGGAAGGATCAACCGCTGCTTGCCAGAGAGGCGACACTTATGGAGACTCTACTGTACAGTTGGACTTGCAAAAGAGTAAGCATCGGAACTATTCGGCTCCTTTGTCTTCTTCGGAGGATGACTCTTTGACCAGTTCAACAGTACAGGAAATTTTCCAACTTTTCGCATACCACTTTAGTATTGAATTATCAAATAAAAAAACCAAAAAGTACATAAAAAAATGAAAATCAATAATAAATATGTTTCGTGCAAGTTTGTTAGGATCATGCCGAAACTACAATGATCGAGAAATAAAAGGAGAATGAAGAAAGAAACGTGAAATTGAAAGAAGCAGAAGGAACGCCATTTTTCATGAATTAATGATAAATAAATATTTATTTCCAGTTAATTACTCAAATTGATTTACAGCGAAGACTAATGTGTAAATTATGATTGAAGCCTTAAATTAATAAAATTATAACCATTGAATCACAGTACGAATTAATTAATAAATAATCACATGACAGATACCTCGAGTTATGTGAAAAAATTATTTTCATTATATTCTAGATTACAAATAAAAACTTGCGAAGAAAATTATGTTCAATGTGGAAACGACTAGGAAATTAAAATGGAGTAATTTTGAATTCGAAATGAGAAAATGAGCAAAATTTGTGGTAGAAAGAAATAGAAAAATTGCTTGAGATTGTAATTTAGTAATAATAAAGTGGTAAACGAGGATAAGTCCAAAAATCACATCGACATTATTTCACAAATATCTCAAAAACAATAAGGTTTACAAGAATTTATCAAGAGGTCTTTTTTGTAGTTCATGAGATTCTCACAATAAAAGGTCTCTTGATTTTTTTTTAAACCCATTTGTTTTGCAGATATTAACAAAAAGATGTATAATTTCGGAGTCATCTCTTCTCATATTGTATTCCCATTATTTTGTAATAAGTCAGGAATTATTGAGTTCACGAGAACTTATCAAGCGACCTTTTTGGTAGCTCATAAAATTCGCAACAAGAAAAGTCTCCTGATGATTTTCTCCGAGCCTGATCATTCCAAAGATATTCGCATAGAATATTTCACAAATTCAGTAACGAAGTGATAAAAAAAAAGCGGAAAAGAATTCATCGATTCTTTTGCAAATATCGTCGAAGTGAGTGGTATTATAGAAAAATGTCAATTGACATTTTGCGTGAAGAATTTCATGACCTTTATTGAGAATGGATCTCTAGATAAATTTTCCTAAGCCTCATCCTTCTCGAGATATCTACAAAATAAACCACATACGATTTTTGGAATTATCCTTCTGTATCACTTCACCACTGAATTCATTGACTCTCCTCCGTACCACTTGTGAATCGAGCGACACATAAAAAGAGATGGCTTGAATAATTTTTCAAAATAGAAAACCGAATCATCTATTTCACGAAACTTCAAATAAAAACATTGAATAATGACTGAGAATATTTTCATAATTTATAAATGTTTAATAATAACGAAACGGCGTCTAAAGTCCGTGTCCATTTGAGCCTGAGAAATCATTGATATACTAGATACTTTCACCGTAAAATCACATTGTAAATTGGAGTAGATTCGAGGGTAAAACAAATTCTATTATCAATATTTTCAGAATCGAAGAAACGAAATTTTCAATTTTTTTTACCAAAATTTCTTCACTTCTTTTATAATATTGACGATCGAAAAAATATTCATTCTTCTTAATTTAAAAGCATTGAATTCTTTTGGTTTTCCAGTTGAAAACGTTAGAAGATTAAATAATAAATGATTTGAAAATATTCATTCGAATTGTAAAAGGAAAGAAACTTTAGTTATTGATTGTCTTCACTCAGTTTATAATGTTCTCAGAGGAATAAATCCTTCCATGCTGATGAGATTCCGGTCGGCACCTTCATAATCGTCATCGTGATTCTCACGATGCAATAGCCTCCTCTAGAAAATAATAATTTTCAAAGGAAAAAAAAATCGGTCGTTATCCAATGGACGAAGAATTGTTAACAATTTTTACAAAATTTGGTTTTTAAGTTAAAGTAAAGACAACTAATTAAAGAAAATAATTGATACTGAAACAGGACTGGACATAGACACAATTTCGAAGCAAAAATTACAAGCAAAACTCACAATAATTTATAGATTTTTTAAAATAATTTTCTTTTCTCATGATGAATAAAAAAAATCAATGAAAAAGTCGTCAATTACATTAAACATAATTTTCAGTGAGTATTATTAAACAAAGCACAAGCACAGATAATTGGTTAGTAAATTTTTAATTTTATTGAAAATAAAAATTCTCAGAATTCTTTATGAATGAGGATCGAAGTGGGTAGACCATTGATGTATTAGACCATTCGAGTGTCTTGAGAAAAAAAATTACTCTCTAATATGTGGGGCAAAATGAGCAAATAGGATACTAGTTGGAATTCGAATTTTCTGTATGTTTAGAATCGCATGGGATGAGTGGAAGTATTTGAGAGAATAACGAAGTGGTAAAAGACAATACATCAAAAAATTCCGAATTCTTTTGGCGATATCATTGAAACTAGTATGTTTACGAGAAGATCTCAAAAGATCTTTTTTCTGAGAATTTTACGCTCTGCAAAAGAGAATTCTTCATAAATTCTCTTGCACTCCAAAATTTCCGAAACATTTTTGAAATAAACGACTCAAAATTCTCTCATTGGGAAAAATTAGACTCGCACAAAAAATTTCAACAAAAATTTCTATATTCCCTAGTTTTTGAAACAAATTGGAGTAACTAATTGAAAAATTCAATCGATTCATCTCATTTTTCTTTTTCACTAATGGATTTTCCCAATCATTAATTTGGCAGTTTTCGAAGGATTTCCGATCTATTTTCAAATCTATCCAATGGTCTAACCACCTTAATGCAAACATTGATACACACACTCTATCAAATTCCCTTTTTTTTGCAATTTTTTTAATTAAGTATTTTCTCATTTAATGATTTTTCCTCAATTCTCTCGTCGCCGAAACACGTATGAAAATGTTTCACAGAGGGCCTTTTTTTATAAAGGATTGGAACCTTTTTTTAAAATAAAAACTTAATAAAAAATTGGAACTTCTTAATAAATTCTTTATAACGTATTTTCATACGTTAACACCAAATTTTATTGTTGTACCTTACATGAATCAATTGAATCTAAATTGGAAAAATTCGCAATTACTAAAGTGAGAATCTGTACATCATAATTTACAAAAAATAATTATTTGTCATATTGATTATAATATATTGATTTCACATTTTATTTTTTCTCTATTTTTCCTCTTTACTATTATCTTTTTTTTAAATTCGTGTATATATCATTGCCATTCCAGATAATATTTTGAGTTAATTTGTTTAGTTAATTTTAACTGGAAGAAATGAAGTTAGGAATGATAATGAAGCATGCATGAGGTTGTAGCATTTTGTGTGAATAAAAGTATCGATTTATCGTAAAATTGAGAAACAAAATGATAGAAGTTTGAATTTTTTTAAACTTGAAAAAAATAAACAATTACTTTCATCACAAATTACTAATATTTTCTGTAATTCAACGACTAGATGAAGAAAAAAAATATGTAAAAACATGAAAAATCCGAAGATTGAAATCGATAATTTGATAAATAAAAAAAATGGACTGTTTTTTTTTAATTTTTCTCTTTTTCATAGTTTTTATCTTCGGTTCAAGTTAAGAATAACGTAAGGTTCACCAGGATTGTTAAAGTCTGCACTGTTGTTAGGCTGATAGCACGGATTGACAGTGTAATTCAAATTTGGCTGATGAAAACTCACCGGCTCGATACTTGTATTCCATTCTACGTCTTGTGCCTCTAGGCAGAGATCCGAGTCAGAATCTGCCTTCCGTCCTGTATCGTCCTTAAATCGTACCGTTTTGTTTCGTTAAAAATATCGAATTATATTTGGAATTATTTTAAGAATAAGAAACATCTCATGGTGAATTAGAGAAACACGAGATGAGCCAATTTCACTTGAGGCGCAAGCGCCATGACTTTTTTCTCCCGTGCTTCATTGGTCTTTTCTGAATCCATTTTTCAAACTTGCATGCTTTAAAAGGTTTTTAGAATAGTATATTATGCACCTAGAGAGGAAAGAAGTTAATGTCGACAAAAATTTGCCTCCCGAGCGAAGCGAGGGTGCCAAATTTTTGTCGAAGTTGA